>PVJO010016942.1:0-40228 GCA_004026905.1 Hystrix cristata
CAAAAGAAATTAGCCAGAAGTACTGTGTTTGCTTGGATAATAGGAGATAATTGTGTTTGATTTGTGTTATTTTTGAGCTACGAAATCCAGGATTCTAGAGGAGTTAGGAATGGTGGCGGCTAAAGTTATGATGCAAACAAATCATGAAGATCTTAAAGAATCTCCCCAGACTCATATTTCATTCAGTGCAGATTTTGAGATAACTTGTCTAGACTCTGAAGATATGACAGGAGGAAATCTGCATTCTTAACAAATGCCCCAGGAAGAGACCAGATGAAAGGGACATTTTTACACTTAGGCTAGTGATAGTGCCAAGTTAGATGTGAATAGGCTTTTAGATGTTTTAGGACCAGCACCTCCAAATCCTCTTCTGCTCTTTCAGAAACACTGGAAAATAAGGTAGAAGTCTGAAGGAAATCAGCGTCTGATTTCCCCCATCCTCCAGGTGTATACTTCCTGAGGAGGCCTGCTGGTCACCAGGCCGCTCCCCACTGCACTCACCTCCAGCCATCTCCCACCTCCCGGCAGCATATTCAGCGATGGATGCATTCAGGGATGAATCCACTGCAGAGTACAGCACGCTCAGGATCCAGTTACCTTGCACACATGAGAATTTTGAAGGACATTTTAAATTTAAACCATAACACCCAGCATCTTCGCACTTGTGCTCAAGTAACCTTTACTAAATAACAGCCTCAAAGGGCAAAAGTAGGGGTGCTGGCATTTCGTTACAGCATGGTGTTGTAATTGTTCCATTTTATTGTTATTAATCTCCCACTGTGCCTAATTTATGAACTAAACTTTATCCTGGGTATGTATAATAGGAAAAAAACATGGTATATATAGGATTCGGTACAATTTGTGGTTTTGGTGGCCGCTCATCTCCCATGAGTAAGGGACGATGACTGTTCTGAGAATTCTAAACTTTACTGTCTGGCTCATTGCCCACTTAGCCCCTCAGACTGGAGTCCACATTTTTAAGACTCATTGGTCCCAGATTTATTTGTCTCAGTCTCTAAGCATCACTCCTAATCTCTCTACTTTCTCTCATTCTAGTTAAAAGTTACATATTCTTTTTGTATTATAAGAATTATAAAAATATCCTCCTTTCAAATTTATAATTCACATAAACAGTACTAAAAAATAAAAAGAATCCAGCAATCAACCACCTCAGTGTATTTTTTAATAGAGCAAATAAAGAAAACTTTTATCATATGTATATATATGTATATATACATACACATATATGTAGATATAATTTTGACTTTTCACTCAGAGAGTGTGTGGCCCTTTGAGTTCTTTAAGACTATGAAGATACTTTCATAATATATGAAGGCATACACACCTTTTTTTAGAATAATGCTTGGGGTTTTTAAAGAAACAACTATATCTTTGTCTTTGAAAAGTTTATATCTACTTGTTGGCTTTTGAAAATTGGGATCATGATAGTCTCAGTTAAAAATTAAAAACTTCACCTGAACCCCCTTACACCGTAGAGTAACAGGCTTAATCTTTTTTTAAATGGAAGTAGGTAGTCGCTGAAGTATATTTTTAAAAAAAAATCACTTCTTAATTGGATTAAAAGTCATGTTTTATTGATTTTCATTTGCTTTTTTTTTTCAAAAGTTTTGAATTATTTCTGCTATACCATTAGGCGCTGCTTGGTAACATACACAATTTAGAGAAATGTCCATTTAGAGGTCATTTGTGTCCTGTACGCGCTTGCTGACTCATGAAGAAACTGAAGACCTATTTCTTTGCCCTTGTCAGGAATCATTATGCTTTCTTGCAGTTTGTACCTAAAAACAGATTGCCAGTGAAGCAGAATTAATGTGCTTATAGAAAATTGAACTCTGTCTAACTGATAAATAATCCTGGCAATTTCTGGGAGAGCCGGCTTTTGCTTTTGTGTGTTCAGACTTGGGTTTGCAAAAGGGGAGTCCTGAAAGAGTAATGCACACATGCTTTAGGAAGAAAAATTAAATAAATTCATCTCCAGTGTCAGGCTACTTTAAATGTGCTCTAATTCCAGACCATACTTTGGTACCTTCTAATTGTCTGTCGGCAGACTGTCTCGTTTAATTCACAAGAGGTAGGATCAGAAACTCATTAAATCTTGGGATTGATTGGTAGCTCAGATTGATAATTACACCTTAAAAGAGATTTTGGTTACTTATAAAAATGTATAAACTGTCTTTGCTGTAGCCTGACTGCTTTCACACATGTTATTCTAGGCTGATACTTGTGACCGTGCAAACGTAGCTACATTGACGTGAGGGGCTAGGGAGAGAGGCAGAATTACTACCCAGATCCACACAGAGAGACATGTGTTCGCATGATTATCAGCATATTGAATTTTCCGAAGACAAAATTGGCAAAATCTGGTAATTTTACCTTTGAAGATAGTTCTTACCCTTGCCCTTTCTGTCTTACACAATTTCCCTCTCTTCCTTAAATCTTCGCTCAGATTCACCTTCTTGTGCCACCCTCTTTGAAATGGTGATCGGCCCCATACTTTCCATTCCGTTTTCTCCTTGCACTGCTTTTTCTTTTTTTTTCTGTAGTACTCATTTATCATCTTCTATCATTGTATAATTTCCCTTTTTACAGCCTTATTTACTGTTTCTAAGCTTGGAACCTCCACAACAGCAGACTTTTCTTTTTTATTCATTGAGGTATTTGTTTTTCTATGTCCACGCTGTCAAATGTGCGGCGTTTCTTCTGTGAGGCAGATGTGGGTTTTCTGTTCATATATGCCATATAAATTTCAGCGAACGCAGGACAAAGACGATTAACTTCAGCGAGTTTGCCCAAGATAATTCAGCCATGTAATCCAAAATAGAATCATATAATTTGGGTGTCACTTAGATAAAGGCTCTGCTTTCATATCTTTGTTGCACAAGTTACAGATAAGAAATCTTAACCCCAGAACCCACGGCATTCAGGGAAGGCGCCTTTGCCCATAGTTTTACCCATGCCAACTCTGGGCAGAGAATTATGTGGCCACATCTCAGAGTGGATCTAGCCAAAGAGGGGAAAGACTTTACTGTCAAAGTTGAAATGAACTTTTTGGTGTTCACAGGCTGGCCTTGACACGAAAACTCCCAGGTGAAGTTGCTGCCATCCCAGAGCCCACAGATCTTGGCTAAAGTGCTGGGTTTATATCATGCTCTGTCCTCTGTCCCCTGTCCCAACCACCAAAGGGAGCTACAGAAGGCCATTGACAGGGCCAGTGACCTCCAGAAACCCTTTCACAATTCCAGCCATTGTGGACTTGTGGCCTAGATTCCCTTGGAAGCACCTCTTCCACGCAGATCTGTGGGAGGTCACGGGCAAAGTGCAGGAGTTGAAAACTGGTTACTTAAGATCATCACCTGTTGCTGGCCAGAAGTTAAAGGTGTACTTCAGGTCAGAGCTGCCGGGCATTTGTCTGGGGTCAGTTGAGTTTGCCTGTGCCAAGTGCGTGGAACTGAGTTCGGATTCCTAACCAGCAGCTCATCTGGGTTCGCTGATGATCATGCCACGCCACCTCCCGAGTCATAAGAACCCTTTGAATTCATCTGCTGATGTCAAAGAAATGATGCCAGTTTCCCTAATCCAAGTTAGATCAGACCTTAACCTTGTGATAAGGTTTGTTTTCACCTATCTTCTCCAAGGCAGCGCTTACAACACAGAGTGGGCACCATTAT
The DNA here is from genome assembly GCA_004026905.1 of Hystrix cristata. NCBI lineage: Eukaryota > Metazoa > Chordata > Mammalia > Rodentia > Hystricidae > Hystrix > Hystrix cristata. The sequence continues at coordinate 3,690 of PVJO010016942.1, forward strand.
CTCCACCTCCACGGGGTGGGCGCGACTGTGCTCGGTTCACATCACCGAGTCAAAAATTGATCTGCAATCAACATTTTTATTGTAAAGATATCATAGTTTGTGGCAAGCATGAACAGTGCACAATATCATTGTCATGACTGCAAATAATGTTCATGATTATTGACACGCCAAGGGCCTTTTAACTAGCAGAAATCAGCCAAATAGATAAATTTAACTCTTTTTTTTTTAACTGCCACCTAATAATGAAATGAAGATAAAGAGACCCTTTCTTCTTGCCATAAATAGGTCGGGGAAAAAAAAGAGCCATCTACCCACAATATTCTTTTGTTTCATTTTCTTTTAGAAATAATCTTGTTTTGAAGTCTTAATCTTCATTTAGAAGGCTTCCATAGTGCCACTTGTTACTGTTACTATTCCTCAGTCTACTGCTTTCTGGGGGACCAGTACTTTGAAGAGCGATCTGTGTGTGTCATCTGAGAATCTTGTGACCTGTGTCTTCCATTAGGAATTTTCGTAAAAATAAAGTGTTCAGATTATTGTTTCACAGTATTAGTTCTCTCCATTTTCAAGCTGAAACACAAAATAATTTGCTTTCAGGAAAACCTTGCTTACTACACATTTGGGCAGCATTGATTTGCTTGTTTATTGCACTTTTAAATTGACGAGCTCACAAAAGGCCAATATCCAATTCATAAGCAATCTAGTGTCTCTGACACCTTGACACGACCAGGTGGGATTTGAAATGCCTTTGACTGTAGTAGACATGGTGTTATGGTTTGTGTCTAGATGTCACCCCAAAACCTCATGTGGTCATAGGTGAGGCTGGATCTAGAGTATGTGGTTTCTGATGGGTGTGGCATAGTTCTGCTGGGATCAGGGATGTGATTGAGGGTATTAGGATTAAAGGTGAGAGTGCTACTCACCCTAAAGCCAGGCAGCCTGGATAAGATACAGGGGCAGAAAGAGGCTTATCTGTTCCCCTGCCTGCCTTGCTGCCTTCTACCTGACTGCCTGCCACCCTGCCTTGGATCCAGCCAATTGTAGATTGAAACCTATACGAACTGTGAGCTAAATAAACCTTTCCCCTTAACTTTGGGTGTCGGGTATTTTGCCCCAGGAATGAGAGAAAAGTAACTAAGACACATGGCTAGCTTGGTTTTGCATATGGTTCTATTTCAAAATGTTTTTGATAAAGCAGCAGCAGTAGTCACATGAGTACTTAGGATCTGGCAGTTGCTGCCAGATTCAATATTTTGATGACTTTCAGCAAGTCAGAGAACAGTCTTCTCATGGAGGACACTGAGGCTGATGAAATGTCATTTGCCCAAGATCTCATAACGAATACGCATGGCTGGGATTAAAACCCAGGTCTTTGCTGCTCTAGAAAGTGGGTCTGATGTGGGGGATGTGCAGGAATATCTTCCACTGAGACCCATATAAAAGTATGTTGAATAAAATTGTATAGTTTTATATATTATTCATGCAACCACCACCAAAATGTTTGGTATACTGGTTTAGCATTTTGTACTTTTTAAAACAACGTGTTTAGTTTATTGAAACAACTTTATCGTGTAAAATTTTATTTTTTAAAAAATTAAACTAGTAGAAAAAAGTTTTAACTGCATAAAAGTAAGTTGGAGAAAAGAAGCATACATGACCATACCACCTACTGATAACTATGGTAAATTGGCATGGGGTGGGTTGGGTGGCATTATTTTCCTTTACTTTGTAGTTATACCACAGCTTCCTCCATTTTTCCTCCCCACACCTTCTGTTATTACAATCACATACCTTTTACCCTAAGAGCAATATACAGAGTGCCTGTATGCCTTGGTTCATTCTTTCCCTGTTGTACTTCCATGATTGTCTTGTTTTTATTATATTTAGGATTGCTTGCTGTAGATGAATTTCTTCAAGTGGAATTGCAAGGTTAAGAGATGTAGATACTTGAAGGTTTTTGATAAATACTGCTGAGTTGTTCTCCCAAGAGATATATCAATTTACCTTTCCACCAGCAAAACATCAGAACACTTGCACCCCTGTGTCCCACCACCATCGAGCTTTGTTAGCACTGTGTCTCTTGCCTACTGATATGCGCCTACCGGTGTCTTATAGTTTCTTTGATTACCTAATGAACTACTCAAAGCAAGCAGGTCTTCTTTAGAGCAGAAGTGTTGTGATGTTGTAGGCATTATTTTGAATTCAGGTTACACTTGGCTTTCGTGGACTTCCTGGAAGTGTGGCAGGGGGTGGCAAAGTGTATTAGTCAGTATTCTCTAGAGAAACAGATACAATGGTAGATATATGAATATTTAAGAGCTTACAATTTGGCTTCCTCCGGCTTCTTACAAGTCGGGCATGGAAGCGTGCAGAGGGTCCATCTGCAAGCTGGAGATCCCGAGGGCCCAGCCGAAGGTCTGGAGGCCCGAAGGATCCAGGCGAAGGTCTGGAGGCCCGAAGGATCCAGGCGAAGGTCTGAAGGGTCCAGACGAAGGTCTAGAGGTCCGAAGGATCCAGGTGAAGGTCTGGAGTTCTGGAGCTCCACCAAAGGAAGCGAAACCGATCCCACAGAAACCAGCTGGACTAGATTCCTCTTCATTTCCCCTTTATACCATCTAGAGAATGGGCCAGCCTAGGGTGGATCTTCTACACCCTGGGGTGTAGAATTGCTAAGCCAATTTAGTTGAGCTTCTCTTACAAGTTGACACAATCAATCAACCATCACACAAAGGCAGACACAGCCATCAGGAGAGCAGTCCTGTGGTCAGAGCACCAGACACCCTTTATATGTGTCCGTCCATCTGTCTTTCTGTCTGTCTTTTGTTCACTTTATGCAACCAGTTACACCGAGAATGAAATACTTGGTCTCCTGCGAGCCAGAAGTCCAGAAATGAGACGGCACTTGCCCAACATACCCAGGTAGTGCCTGAGAGATGTGCTGCCCATGGGCCGCATGCCTGTTACAATTCATCCATCTTTCCAAAGAGGTTAGAAAACACAGCCAGCAGAACTGAGTTTAGATTAAATTGTAGGATTCAGGTTCTGAGAGGGAAGGAGCTATAATATAGTTTTTATTGTTTAGATTTAGAATCAAGTGAGTTTGAAACATAGGCTCATGGATAATTTGATGACTTGAGTATTGTTCACTCTTTAGTCTCCCAGTATCTTTCTTTTGGCAGTACTGGGGATTGAAGCCAGGGCTTTCCCACTGAGCTACTTCCCCAGCCAGCCTTTTTTTTTTTTGAGAAAGGGTCTCATTAAATCGGCCAGACTGAATTTGAACTTGAAATTCTCCTGCTGCAGCTTTCTGGAGTGCTGGGATTACAGGCATGTACCACCACACCCAGTTATTTTTTTCTTTCCCTTAAAATACGATCAAAACACAAAGTTTAGAAAATATCCAGTATTCATATATTAGGAAAACACTTACAGCCAGCACTGTGGCACAAGGGCCTGGGAAACAAGTTCAAGATCTCAAAGGAGCGGCAGACAGGCATCAGAAATAAAATGAGGTGTGTGTTGCAATAAGGATGAAGACAGATAGTACAGTGTCACATAAAGAAGGCATCAGCACTTTGACCTAGAAGCAGCCAGAGATCAGAAATGACAAAATTAGTGAAGGGCATTCAAGGTATCAAACAGTGTATGTGAAGAAGGATGGGACAGAGTTAATTATGCCCTTGGGGACGTATGTTCCAGGCGCAGCCGTGACGTAATTCCACAGAAGCAAGCAGGGCTGAGGTCGTTTGAGCCATATAAGAGCATTTTGAACATTCTAGAAACTATGTCAACTCTGTTAAAATTCCTGTAGGTACAGCCTATAATCCACTTATGACATGGGTGACGCCCATATTTAAATAAACAAGGTGCAGTATTTGGCCAATAGTGAAGATTACATGTGACATAATAAAGATCTTGACCTTGTATGAATTCATGTGTACATTTCCTAATATATCTTGTACCCTGTGCCCTCCATAATTTTTCCATACTAAATTTTATGATCCCATGGGAACATTGTCTTTTAGGAAGCTAGAACAATGGGAAAAGTCAGTTTAAGTGAGAAGAACAACTGTGCAATATAAGAAATGTCTTACGGTGTGTCCTGTTGTACATGGTCAATGCTGCCAGCACACAGCAGAGTCGCCAAATTTCAGCTGGAAAAGGAGTCGTCACCGGCAACCACACAGGCCCCAAGGGAAGTACTCGCTGAAGGCTTTAACCGCCCAAGCACTACTCTTTATCTAGCTCTTCTCCGCACAGTTGTTTTCTCCTATTTTAAAAAACCCAATAGACTTGTGACTATAAAAAATGACTATGAAACTATAGAAAATGCTTTCTTGGAGAGACAGTGGATTCCAGGTGAGAGTGGTTTTCATTTTGGAAGGTCAGGAATCATCACGAGGTGGCTGAGAACATACTGTCTGACATTCTGCTGCCCAAAATTTACAACAGTCTCTTCCAAAGTATGGATTCTCTACAATGCTTGCTACTTAACCCTTAGTTTCTTTTCTTCTTCTTCTTCTTCTTTTTTTTTTTTTAGATAGGGTCTTGCTGTATAGTTCAGACCGGCCTTGAACTCACTACATAGCCCAGGCTGGCCTCAAACTTGTACGAATCCTCCTGCCTCAACCTTCTGAGTGCTGGGATTACAGGTGTGTGCCACCGCACCCAGCCAGATTCTTAATTTTATTTATTTATTGGTACTAGGGACTCGAACTCAGGGCGGTGGGCTTGCTAGGCAAGCACTCTAAACCACTGAGCTAAATCCCCAGCCCCAAGATTCTTAATTTTTAGATAGTGTTGGTGGTCCTGGTTGGCCAACCCTTGGTTTCTTTACAAAATGAGGGTCATGATTTTTTTTAAGTATAAGTGAGATATTGTAGGTATCAAATATCTGGAACACTTAGAAAAATATCGTGACTTCAGTAATTGCTCAGTGTAAAAAGTTATTACTTTGATCCAATTGAAACCCATTCTCTTTTAGTGCCCTGTAGCAATACCCAGTGTGCTTTCAAAGTGAGTGCCTCAACTTTGTGTGTGTATTGGAGCAAGATGTTCCTGTATGAGAACCAGTGGATGTTCAATAAATACTTTTTCAGTTGTCTTCAGAGTGCTTCAGCATTTATAATTTTTCATTGTATAAAAAATGCTTGAGACTCAGGGAAGTACCTTAAGTCAACACTTGCCAAATCTCTCTCTTTTTCTTTTTTTCTCATAGTAGGAAACATTTCTGTAAGCATAACTAAGTAAAGAATATTCTACCCTCTAACCTTGCCACTTGGTGAATCTTTCTTGACAAATAAACAAAGGAGAAGAAACTAGAGCAAGCAGAGGCCCAGACTTGCTGAGCGGCTGCCATCCTGACACAGTGCTTCCTGCACATGCTGCTGCAGAGGAGGCTGTTGGGGATGTGAGAAGACATTCAGCCTTCTGACTTCCGAAGGAAGGATGATTCGCAGACTTGCTTGCATTTCTCCTTGCTCCCAAAACTGTGTGATGGAAGAAAAGGATCCTCATGGGCTGTGTGACCTTGAGAATCCCCTGGATCCCGTGCCTGACAAATCCTAGTCATCCCTTAGGCCTCAGGAATCAGTTGATATTCAAATGAAGAAATTATTCTACTGTTTCACCACCTAGTAGTAAAAAGAGACGTTTAAAAATAAAACAAAGCTCCCATTTTGGGAAGAAATGAGAGCTGTGCACTTAATTTCCTTGTTTTCAGAGGGATCTTGAGGTATTTTTTCCATTAAGAAGTTTCTCCCAAGAGACCCTTCTATCACTTTTTCTTGGCTCTAAACCTGTAAATAAAAGGTGGCTGGGAGTATTGTTGCTGCTAAAGCAAAAGTCTGTGTGGAAAATGATGTAAATAGATATAAAGATAAAAGCCTCCTGAATCATAAAAATAAAAGGCTCCCAAACCGGCTGGAACACTGTCTGACAGACAGGTTTTGGTCTGGTTCCCCCATAGAAACCCGTGACAGGCACCGGGAGAGAGCAGTTTCCTGTCCAACTCGTTCAGCTTTGTGTGTCCTCATTGAAGGAGAATCAGTGCTTCCCAGGTGACAGCACAGGAGAGGCAAAGCCTGGAGGGTTGCTAACAAGCAGGATGAATACTTAGCAAATGGCAACACCAAGATTTAGTAAACAGTGCAATTGGATTTGTTCACTTAAAATAGCATACTTTATCATGTGACAGTACCAACACCTATTTTCTTTGTAATTCCAATATTTATTAAAAAAACAAAAGCTATTCCCGCTCTTACTAATACCGTGGACACCTTTGTTATCAAGTTGCTGTAATTTGAGGTTGTCCCCTCGTTGCCCACTTGTTCTTTGCAGTATTGTTCGTAGTAAAACAAAGATGAGATCAAGATCAGCCCAAGTATCTGTCACACCTGATGTACCTGTCAACAACGCATGACCAAATTATGGTATAATTATAAAGTGGAATGTTGTTAAGCCTTAAAAAGAAAGGAGATTCTGCTATTTGCAACAGCATGAATGAACTGGAAGACATTATGTTAGAGGAAATCAGCCAGACACAGAGAGGAAAGTACTGTATCATGGCCCATTTGTGCAATCTAAAAATGTTTACTCCAGAGAAATGGAAAATTGAGTGGTGTCGACATTGCTATATCCTGGGCTAAGTTCAGATTCACGCTCATAGAATTACCTTATTCTATAGGAGTGGTTAATGAAGAGGTGACTGGAATAACTGGAATTTTACTTCCAGAAGAATTTGAAGGAGGCATGTGGCTTGGGAGAGGGGACCATCATGCAAGGTGACGGTGGAGTCTGCTTCTGGTCATTGCAGAGTCTCTCTTATGTGGAGATGTGTTCCAGACGCAGTTCTGAGTGTCCTTCACCGGAAGGCAGCGCTGCAGCAGGCAGACAGAATGCAAGAACTGAATTCACCAGCCTTCCTAAGGCAACTTGACCATGGTTCCATAGTAGTCAGAAGTGAAACCAATTTTAGAAAAGAGAAGAAAGTCATCAGCGGACCCACGATGGTTGTTTTATTTTGTTTTCGATTTTAAATTGAACTGCTGGTTGCAGTTGAGAAGCCTGCACTGTTCACTGTGCTTGGGATCAGCTCGATGCAAGTCAGCCTGAGTATATCTGAGGCATAGGCGGTATCACCCCAACCAGTGAGCAAGTGTTTGAAGCTGTGTCACGCTTTAACAAACACATCTTCAAATTTTCCGGTATCTCTTTTCTTAATTTCTTGCCCTTTTTCCGGTTCTCCAGGGTTCTTCAGCCTTGGCACTGCCGCCATCGGATGCTGGGTGGCGTTCGGTGGTGGAAGGCTGCCACACGCAGCCGCCGGGCCCCCACACACTAGCTGCCAGTAGCCAGCTCCTTTCCAAGAGGCAAGATCATCAGTGCTTGTGGGAACCACTGACTGGCCTAGATGAGATGAGAAGAGGGCTACAGATTGAGCTCTGGGCTTCTTCCCAAGATTACTAAAAGGAATACTAAATACTTAGAAATTCTTATTTTTGATGCCTACTTCATTGTAAGACATATAGCAAACCAGTAAGAGTTCATTTGTGAGTTATGCAAGTATGAATTGCTTTAATGTAATCTGCATAGCAATGTGCCTCTCATCCCCCGGCATTCTCAAATGCTTCCTTGAGTAGGAAAGAAGCGGGAGGTTGGCTTTGGATCTTGCAGACCAAGAACAGACAGGAAATGTTCTTGTCGCAGACAGGAAATCTCCATGCATTGCAGAACTTGTCTTTAGGCTTTTCTTTTCGGGTTATCCATGTGGTAAATGGAATAATAGTTCCAGAGATGTTCACATCTTGACCCTTGGCACCTGTGAATATGATTTTCAGATGTGGCAGTTTAAGGGATTTGAGACTGGGGAGGTGATGCTGGAATTGGTAGGTCCAACCTAATCTTTATGGCCCCTTAAAGTGAAAGAATCTTTCTAGACTGTGGGCTTCGATTATCCAGTGGCCCATGATAATCACAGGGTGTCTGGGAGGCAGGCAAGAGGATCAGAATCAGGGAGGGAGGTGTGACCATGCCGACAGAGTTAGAGCAATGCCCTTGGAAGATGGAGATGAACCACGAGCCGAGGAATGGCAGGTGGCCCCTAGATGGTGGAAAAAGTGAGGAAATTGGATCTGCACTGGGTCCCCCAGAAGGAGGACAGCCCTGGCACCACTTTGAGTTTTAGCCTCCTAAGTCTCATTTCAGACTTCGGACCACCAGAACTGTAAGATAATAAATTCGTGTCATTATAAGCCAGTTATTTTTCTGGACTTTATTACAATCGCCTCGGAAAACGAATACAACTCACTTATGTTCTTAAAAAATCAGAGCATTCAGATTTTAAAGGAGTAACATGAATACCTGAATTGGGTTCACCATGTTCTTGTTTTCAAGATCAAAATGAAATCATGGTCATTTCTTGAGTAATTAGGTGAATAATCTCATGAATACAAACAGTGTAAAGTTATTTTCTCTTTGTTACTAATGATGTATTCCTTCTTGTCACTGCCAGTTTTTACTCCAGTTTCATTTTTTAATGTAAATTTTGTTTTGCTGGAAAAAGAAATTTTGAGCTGTACCATGAAATGAGCTATTTCTCTGTAATCCCGAAATAGCATTTGGGATATAGTGTGGTTTCTCCAGTTTTCTTTCAAATTTGTATCAAAAAAATTAGTGCCAAGAGTGTGCGTTTACTCATCTGATAGTTAATAGGAAGATGACATGTTTTCCTATTTTTGTGGCTTCTTTACTGTTGTCTAGGAGGCAATACGTGTAAAGGAAGACCCTGTATAAAGTGGCAATAAACTGCAGCAGCATTGGACCATCTTTCAAATTAAACACTCAACCCTTTGTGTGTTGATAGTACTCACATGCATGGATATATTTATGCTTGTTTATATAGTCGTCTGTGCGGCCGTTGTTTTCTTGGTTTTTATTTAAATCAAAGAAAAGTCTGTGTCTGAATTGGACTTATAAACCTGAAATCCGGATGCCAATCCATCATGAATAATCACATCCCTTTAAAGCCTTCACTTCTGGGTTTAGTCTCCAGCCTGCAAGAAATCTGTTTTCTGCATATGTATAAAACATTTGCAGCTTCTTCAGCATGAAGATAAGCTTTTATATTTGACCGTAAAGTGGGACCTATCTGTTGAAGGCTGTTGTTCATCCATAGGGAAAAGATGAGTGGCTTCAGAATTCAGGATTTTTGAAGAAGCCAAGCTTCACCACATGGCCAAGAACTGAGGGACACCAGATCCTTTCAGCACTGTCATTTCTACATTCAGCAGAGACGGAGTGGCCACTGGCCCAGAAAGAATTTTAAAAGAAGTTCGTAAGTTGAGATTAGAATAGATCTCTAAGGTCCACCTCCGATCCTGCAATTTTATATTTTGATGGTTTGTTGGCCAGTGGTGTGGATAAGAAGATTAGAAAAGAAAGTAAAATAGCCTGCAACTGTGCCACAAGCTCATAATTGCATTTTATACAGCTTTGGCCTAAGAAAATTTTGAATTCAGGGCAATAAATCACTAAGGCCTGATGTATATTATGTGATAGATTTTAAGACTGCGAAAGGTAGATTTTAAACTGGTGACAGGAGAATCATTCACCTGCTCTTAAATAGGAGCCAGCTCATAATTATAGTATGCTGTACTAGTATAGTATTTTAAAATAATCTTAAGAAGCAAGGATTACCTCATTAGAATTTCGGGTGATAGCTTTCTATTTCTAGAACAAAGGGCATTTCTGTAAGGAATGCGGTGGAATTGGATTGCTGCTGGAATGCTTTCTGGCTTCTGTTTCTGTGCGCTGCCTGTCTTACTCAGTCAGAACTTACTGTTTTCAATAGGCACTGGAGTTTAATATTTAGTCTGAAATGTCAACTCATTCGCTATGTTATAGGAGAGCGTTCCCTGGGAATTTTAATCTGAACTGGCAGTCAGCACTCAACAATACTGAGTGAATACTTCCAACAAAACAGAAACCATAAATTATTTTATTTTTCTCAGTGCAGAGCTTGTTAGCTTTCAGGTGGGAAATTTGTCTAATGAAGACCACAGGTAAGGATTTTTGTTTTGTCTTGTTTCTTGCTGAATTTTTATTCAGGGGTGGTAGCAAGCTAAGCTCCACTGTTCCTCAGGAGGAACTATGAGTTTCATCGGGAGAGAAAGCATGGATTATAGTTCTTTCTTTGATTTAGTAGCTCCTAAAAAGTCTTTGGGTCTAACTTGGAAATTGAATCTTCCTGGCTAATTTTACTAAACCACATCTACAAGAACAAAATATCCCTGCATCTAAGAAGCAGTACTTGCAGGTTGGGACAGTCATTTCTTATGTGACCAGGCACTTCGGGACACCCACCTGATGGTTGGTTTTACTGAAATGGTGCCACGCTTCGCCCACCAATTTGCTGGCTGTTCTCAGGGCAGGAGAATACTCCCGGGAAAAGGTGGGTCCATCCAGGGAGGTCCATTCAGCAGCGCTGTGGTTACAGATACTGGTGGCCCGGCCCACTCGCTCACTCAGAGATCTGGAGTCCACCCCAGCCACATCTGCTCTTTCAAGTAGAAAGAACACAGAGATGGTTTCTCTGGGAACATGTTCTTTTTCGTTCTGGCCTTCTCCCTGCCCGCTCAGAAACCTTCGCTGCTCTGGAGGCACAAGCAGTGATTCCTCCTGTTTCCTTAGCCGGGGAGCATGATGGTCCACTCTCGACTCAGTGTCGGCCTCCTTATTAGTGGAGGAGGAGAAAGAGGAGAAGGAAAAGAAGGCAAAGACCTGCATTGCAGCGGTGTGCTTGAGCGATTGGTGTGCACTAATTACTGGTCCTGAGGCACAGATACCGCCCTGGCCGCCGCCCAGAGCTGTAGGGTCCACCTCCACGTCTGCTTTTCCACAGAGCGTGTCCTGCTGACAGCATAGGTCCTGCCTCTGGGTTCTGATCAGACATTATCTGTGGCACTCACCTGCCCTTAATTCTCTCTGTCTTTAGCCTGGTGTTATCGTCATGTGAGCTTTTCTGTCCTTCAAACCAGCTGAGCAGAGGCAGAACTCATTCTCACATAGGGACTGTTTTTCACTTTGGCGGCGTGCTACCCACGCTGCCTGTGAACGTTCTGGGAGCTGATTCCTGCTGAAATGGATGGATGGATGCGTGGGTGGATGGGTGCTACCATTTTTCATCAGCAATACCTAAGGAAACAGGCAATTAATTGAGATCCTCCCATTTTTTGTTTTTTTGTGCTGGGGATCGAACTCAGGGCCTCATGCTTGCTAGGCAAACACTCTAACCACTGAGCTAAACCCCTAGCCCCAATTTAAGTATTAAAGAGATGACTTTTTAGATGTGGGTTTTGTTTTGTGTATTACTTTTAGGGGGATGCTGGGGCTCGAACTCAGGGCCTCAAGCTTGCTATGCAAGCGCTCTACCACTGAGCTACTACATCCTCAATCCCCTGTTTTATTTTTTGAGAACATTTTCTCCACCCTGCCCAAAACATCCTACTTTCAATTGTAACAAGAAAGTAGAATTCGCTAAGGTTTTTTTTTTTGTTTTTTTTTTTAAATTGACAGGATAAAAAGGGTAGGTTCCCAGCTGGGGACTAGGCACTGTCTATAGCAGGCCTGCTGCCAGGAGGAAGAGGCTTTAATGGAAACAGACACGTGGCCCTGTTCTTGAATCCGTTTTACTAAATGCAACTCTACTTTGTCATGGCCTACTTGGAGGATAGAAAAATGGAATTACAGAAGAATGGTTTTCTCACCTTTTCTCAAAAATAGATAAGAAGCACCTGTGATCTGTGAATTAGCATCTGAGAGGGAAGCAAATGAGACAGAGGTGTTCGCGACTCTTGGCAGTCACACGTTATTCGGGTTCTGGGGTCAAAGAACAGATTAGGAAAACAGGCTTGTCTTCAATTATGGCTTTGTCTCGCAATTTTAAAGTCACTATACATCTATGTTAATTATGGACATATTTCCGTTATTAGCCACAAAATTATTTTTGTCAGAATTTCTGAGTATGAAGTTAATTTTTAGGTATAATTTTTGAAAACAATTTGCTGAAAATTCTTATTCCCTTTTTTTGGGTGCTGGGGATCAAACTCAGGGCCTTGGATTTGTCAGGCAGATGCTCTACCACGAAGCTACATCCCCAACCCTCTCATTCGCTTTGATGTAGAAAGATGTCTGTTTTGAAGTCTTGGGAAATCTTCCACGAGACAGAATCCAGCCCCAAGAGCACAGCTTCAGCGTCCCTCCCAAGAAAACTTTCCTTCAGCAGGGTGTGGTGGCCAAGTTTATAATTGCAGCATTTAGGAGGCTGAAGCAGGAAAACAAGAGTTGGAAGCCAGCCTGGGCTACATAGCAAGATCCTGCCTCAAAAGAAGCAGGGAGAGAGAGGAAGAAGAAAAAGAAAGAAAGCTTTGTCTTTAGCTGGATTCAGAGGCACACAACTGTAATTCCAGCTACTCCGGAAGCTGGTGCAGGAGGATCACAAGTTCGAGGCCAACCTGGTCAACTTAGCGAGACTTTGTCTCAAAATAAATTTGAAATAAGAGGGTGGCACTGGGGGTACAGGTCATTGGCAGAGCTCTGGACTAGCAGCCTGAGGCCCCGATTCAGTCCCCAGTATCAAGAAAACAAAACATAAACCTTTCCTTTATTTGCTTATCAAATTAGAACCGCCCCAGATCTCTGCTGAATATCATGTTGGGAAGAAGCAGTGTGCTGCTTCCTTGAGTCTCTGGCCTCCAACTGGACTGTGGCCTTAAAATTACTTTCAGAACCATGAGTTGTTTCCTGACAGCACAAGATAGTGTCTGAAAAGAGGCCAGCCGCCCGCTAGCACTCTGTCCTGACTGCGGGCTCCCCGACTCTGAATGTGGAGACCGTCTGTGCTCTGGGTAGACACCGGCCAAAGCGGGGCACTTTGAGGTCTCCCGTTCTTTTCTCCCTGTCTGCTTGGTAATCATGCCTTGTGCATGGGTGGTAAAAAGGCCACTTAGGCACAATGAAAGAGTGAGGACGAAGAGCAGTGTCTTGCTAGTCATTTAGCAATTACCCTGTTGAATTACTACCCACATACAAGTTTCTTCATCAGCAGATAAACGTGTTTGACTCTTGAAGAAAGAGATCTTGAAGTGCAAGATAGCTGTCAGAAATCTAGATGTAAGCGCTGGCTTCGGGGGACTCCCACAAGTTGGGAAGAAAGCATCTGAATTTAAATGTGATCTTCCAGAAGTATCCCTGGGAGAGCAATAAATACAAACTATAAACAGACAGTATGTTTAGTTGTTCCTGTAAAAATAAAAAAACATCTCCTAGGAATGTTTTGGAACAAAATAGCCTAATAGAGGGATCCAGATCTCTATGGCTAAAGCCCTTATTTGTTTTTTATTATCCATAGACCAATTTCTAGATTCACCTTTTTTCACTGTTGATGACAGAAGTCAAAGGGAAAGATTAGAGACGGGCACAGCAAACTCAAAACTCATTAGTATTTCATTGGTGCTTTCTTTATTTGGTTGGATACCTAGTAATCAACTCCAGAATCACTATCCTGGTAAGTACTTATTAAGTATGTATAGCTAAAGGTCATGCTGTGTATTGTACATTTAACATTTATTAAGCAAGACAAGTTCTTGCCACATAGAAATTACTAATTATCTGGTAATAAAACAGTGTAGCATTACCATCGTTCCTACTCTGGACACCAGCCAGAATATGAAATATTATTGGATTAACATGGAAGCATAAAGAAAATAATCTATCCACATTAAATACTAAGTAGGTTAGCAGCAAGTCATTATTCATCTTGACTATAATTGAACCTTTATCAGGAAGGAGAGGCAGTTTTAATCCACTTAAATTGTCCGGTTTGCTGAAGAAAATCTTATCTTCTCAGCAAAATGGAAAAATAATCATAGATTTGAATCATAGACGTTACATTTTACTTATTTTGTGATGCTGGGGATTGAACCCAGGGCCTCATCCATGTGAGGGCCGTGCTGTACCACTGGGCCACACCCCAGCTCTGGTACATTGTGATTACTCGGTTGAAGAGGTAAAAAAGAGTTAATGCTTCTTTAGGTGACCTCTCTTAGAGAGAAAGCCTAAGTTTGATTCTAAACTAATCCAGAGCATTATTTGGATTTCACCACAGTGGGAGATTTACATAGTAGAGAAAGAACTACTTGAGTAAGTATTACCCTCATTGCTGGCTACTGGGGACCCAGATACAGGCCATGTCATTAATAAATATACCCACCTGCTCGGTCACAGCCATAACAACTTCAGGGCCATGATCGGTGTCCCTTGCGCGGCTGTGTGGCCATGAGCAACTAATGTCACCCAAGCTCCTTGTTCCCTCCTATAGAATTAGGAAAGTAGGCTCTCCCCCCAAGGTCCCTTATAATTCTCAAATTCTGTGCCGTCATCTTAGTTGACCTTGCTGTGGAACTCATACTTTTTTAAAACAGAGTTTTTAAAAACACGTAGAAAAGAGAATGAGCCTTATGGGGAATCTAGCAGTGCATCATGACAAGTTCTTATTCCAGAAGTGAGAGAATTAGAGAAAAAACAGAGGAAAAGTTATTATTCTTAAAACACATTTTTTTAGTATAGGCTACAATGCTGGGATTGTGTGACAGTGTTCATTTAACCCGATTGGTGCAGAATCGCAAGTAGTATAACGAAGCAACCTAACCAGGATCTGAACTATACTGAATGAGCGAGAGAAATACTGCTAAATAATGGTAAGGAAATGTCTTTAGGGCTCTCCATGAGATGGAGAGTTTGAATGCACAAGCCCCGGGCCTGGGAGACATGGCAGTTGGAACAGGAAGGTGGGGGCCTTTTCCTCGGCTCACAGAGGGACAAAGCCCTACTCAGTTCCAGGGTGGAGTGACGCAGTTATGCTTACAAGGCGACATGCCAAGCCCAGCAGCTTCCCACAGGCGAGTGGACGGTCTGGGGCTGCTCCACCCTCAGTCTGGTCCTTTATCTGCAAAAGGTACTAGGAGGATCAAACAATAAAGCCTTTTAGCATGATCTTTACCTGTAGGAATTACTCAGTAAGTCAGAATCCTGCCATACTTAATCCCTTTATAGTTTAGAAAGTGAAGAATTACACTCTTTCATATTATACTATTGCCAGCATTAACTTAATAGGCTGTTTTAATTTTTTAATTTTTTTAATTATTTTATTTTAATGATACATTTTAGATGTACATAGTGATAACATTCTTCATAGGGGATTTGTACCTGTACATGACATATCTTATTGCTTCTTTTTTTCCCATTCCCCTCCCCTCCTTTCACCCCTCCTCCCTCCTTAGGTACAAAAGCTTTGTTTCCAATTTTTCCTTCCATTTCTTATTTCTCTTGTCCCTCTGTTCCTTTCTTCCTCCCCCTCCCTTATTCCCTTTCCCATTTGGACATTTTCTTCCCTTTCCCAATATAATACATTTCAGTTTCTCACACCAGAGAAACAATGCGGTATTTAAACATGCGTCAATTTATTTCACTTAAGAGTATGGTCTCAAGGTGCATCCATTTATGTAGAAATATCTCGAGCTTATCATTCTTTATGGCAGAGTAGTACTCCATTGTATAAAAAAACCACATTTTCTTTATCCATTCTGCTGTTGATGGGCATTTAGGCTGTTCCCAAGGTTTAGCTATTACAGACTGTGCCTCTATAAACATGGGTGTGCATATTTCACTGCGATATGATGCTTTTAATTCTTTGGGGAAGATACCAAGAAGTGGAATAGCTGGGTCGAATGGAATCTCTAGTCCTAGTTCCCTGAGGAATCTCCACACTGATTTCCATAGTGGTTGTACCAATCTACACTCCCACCAACAGTGGAGAAGGGTTCCTCTTTCTCCACAGCCCCTCCAGCACTTGTTATTGGCTGATTTGTTGATAATAGTCAACAAATCTTTCTGGAGTGAGGTGGAATCTCAGGGTTGTTTTAATTTGCATCTCTCGAATGACCAGTGATGCTGAACATTTTTTCATATGTCTGTTTCCTGTTTCTACTTCTTCATCTGAGAAGTATCTGTTCATTTCAGATGCCCCCTTTGGATTGGGTGCTTTAAATTTGGGGGGGGTCTGATTTTTTTTTTTTGAGTTCTTCATATATTTGAGATGTTAGTCCTTTGTCGAAGGAATAGCTGGCAAAATTTTTTTCCATTCTGTGGGTTGTCTCTTCGCTCTGTTGGTAGTTCCTTTTGCTGTGCAAAAGCTTTTTAATAAGATCAGATCCCAGTTGTTGATTTTTTTGTGATATTTCCTGGACAATTGGGGATTTAATAGGCTGTTTTAGTGAGTCCTTATTTATAAGCCTTCCATGCATATTTGTGTAATATATATGTTTTATATACTATACTATATATGAGTATAAATAGAGATTAGTAATTTAATGCCATGCCCTTGCAAATTTTAGAGGAGAGATAAAAGCAGTGGATGTATTTATAGCCAAAAGTTGTTTCTTCCCGAACTGTTCAATAAAGTTCCCATAAAACCATCTCACCTTTCCATGTCTCCTTGGAATGTAGAAATAGTCTATTTCTTTCTAAGGAAGAAAACATGCCACAATGTTTTTCTGAATGTTTTATTTTTAGTTATTACTAAGATATTACTGCGAAGTGCTGCTTTCTGTCATCGTCACTGTTCGTTCTCTTGGTATTTATTGGGCAGCTGCTGCTGTCAGAGATGCATAATTATTTTTCCCCACCTGATAATTTGATAGCAGAAGTCAATGCTTGTTCAGCAGATATTTATTAAACACCTACTGGGTGTCAGGACTTGCGTATCCAAGAAAAGAGTTTGCCAGCCTTGGTAGAAGTGATTGATTCAACTTTTTTTTAATCAGTCGGATCCTGGAATCACCCCTTTACTAGGTGGCATTTAAGTAGGTCGCTTGCATTCGTTTAAATAGGAATGTTGCTTGTATAGATAGATAATAAGATCTCTTGAGAGTCAGCAATATGCACCAGTAGCTAGAGATATAAAATATGCAGCACTTTACAAATGATACTCTTTAGGTTAACAAATTTTGCCTTTGGTATTATGTTGTGTGACTTGCTTTGCCACCCGGTCCCTGTTGATCTAATTGAGCAGGGAATGCCCATTTTAAGCAAATCATTACTGTCTCAGGAAGTTTGCACAAATGTTAAATTGTTTACAAGGCATCGAACTGTATTTCTATAGAAACTTGTTCCTTTTTTTTTTTTTTTTGCATTATCAGTACTATTGTTCACCTGTATGTGGTATGGCAATAAATCAGCAGACTCATAGGGACCTGGAGAATTCAGCTTTAAATCAGCAGACTCATAGGGACCTGGAGAATTCAGCTTTATCTGGCTTATATATTTTTGGTTCATTGGTCCCATCAAAACCTAACAGCCAGGTCAGTGAGTCAGAACACAGTGATCCCATCTGTGGACATCTTGAGATGTTGCCCCAGAAGATCTTTCAAGTCATCACTCATAAAAATATTTTCTTCTGCAATGAATCATCCTTCTTTCAAAAGAAAACACTATGGAAATCTTTTCTTTTTGTTGTTGTTTTTTTGGGGTTTCTTTTGTTTTTTTGTTTTTTTGTTTGACAGAGTCTCACTGTGTAGTTGAGGCTGGCCTTGAACTCACTATGTAGTCCAGCCTGGCCTCAAACTCACAGCATGTCACTACTCCTGCCTCAGCCTCCCGAGTGCTGGGATTACAGGCATGCCCCACGACGCCCAGTGGAATATTTTTAACTGTGTGCAAGAGAGAATAATTAGTCTTCATTTTCATCATCTCTTGTCAATCTAGTTTCATCTCTCCACCTGTAATACTTTTTAAATTTTATTTCCTAGGGTACTCCAAAATAAATCTAAGATGTAATTGTATTTAAATATTTTAGTATGTGTCAATAACTTGTTTTTTTGCATATAGAAATTGAGCCCAGGGGTTTAACACTGAGCTACATCCCGAGCCCTTTTTTATTTTTTATTTTGAGACGGTCTTGCTAAGTCACTAAGTGTCCCAGGCTGGGGTTGAAGTTTGGTCCTCCTGCCTCTGCCTCCCAGAGTGCTGGAATTACAGGTTCTACCACATCTGACTTCAAATTGTTTTCAATCTAAAGTAGCATCATATTTTTATCCCTTACTGTTGACTTGACATAAGTTCCATTGTCCAGCCGAACGTTTCACAGTTTACTTTATCCCTCATAATTTCTATAAACAGGTAGTTAGTTCAGAGATTTGATTAAATCCTAGTTTAGGTTTCCAGGCAAGTGGACTACAGATGGTTCTGTATTCTTCCTGTGGGTTACCTGACAGTGGAGACTTTTATTAAGGGTAATATTGACTGCCTGGGTTCTCTGGTGGAGAGTTTCAGGAATCCGTGTTGGGAGACTCACAAATCCTATAACTTGTGTTTTAGCGTTTTTATTCATCAGTAACCAAGTAATAACTGGTGTTCTTTTAGTGCCATTATCCTACTAGCAAGTTGCAATTTTAAATGGCCTTCTTGTCCCAATACACAACTCTATTACCAAATATTTCTAATAAAACAATTCTTAAAATTCATCTATCCAAACTTGCTCAACAAACTTTGAAGAATAAAATTAACTCTTTCAATGAAACGGGAATGTTGACATTTTAGTCAGCGAATCTCTCTCTGCTGACATTTGACTTCCTGCGTTGGTCCGGCTGCCCAGTGGCTGGTGGGTCTGGGGGCTCCCTCTGAACGCCGGGTCGCTGCGAGGACCGAAGTCGCACTCAGTGAAGGGGGCGCATGTTCCTAAGAGCACGTTTTTACTGCTCACGAAGAGGGAAACTAATATAAAAGTTGATGTTTCCTAATCAATAAAAACAAGCTGCTGAAGGACTCATAAGGTGTTGCTTATTTGTCTGTTCATAGGAAGAAATCGTTCCTGTTTTCTGCTCTGTATGCTGCCTTTATATTTGGTGGTCGGCACCTAATGAACAAACGGGCGAAGTTTGAGCTGAGGAAGCCATTAGTACTCTGGTCTCTGACTCTTGCAGTCTTCAGGTAGGTTCCAATTGTTTTCTTATAAAATCTATTCTCTCCGTTGTACTTGTTGAAAGAAAGCATGCTTGAATATTTTGTTTTATGTCGGTATTTTTGATAATTGAATGTTGTGGACATAAAATAAAGCCATGTTGATAAAGCCTTCCATGTGCCATTGGCCAGGATGAACGCTACCTCACATTTTGGGAGTTCTCAGGCCGTTTTCTGTTCCCGTCCAAACCAGTCACGTAGCGATCAGATTCCTCGGTTGGGACTGGTAGCAGTGTGCCAACTTCGTCTGCCCCTGTCCGCTCCCTGGACCAGAGAGCCTTGCTCTGCATGCCCACAGCATCCTCACCACCTTGCCCGAAACTGACTCCCAGGCTATGTCGGGTAGCCAGCTCTGATTTGGTGTCTGCACAACTCACGCAGAGGCTGTCAGGAGCAGGCCTGGTGTCGCTAGGGGTGGCTCTCAGCCAGCATCCAGACACGTTCCTCTGGAAGCTTTAAGGGGCCTTTCTGGGCTTGTCACATTTGGTGATGTAGGCCTCACAAGACCAATTAGCACACAGCTGGTGTCCCAGCAAGTGCCAGAATTTACCTACAGCGCCAAGGCACCTGTTCTATTCGTGATTTGCTTATCAAAGTGGCGAGTTCACGACTGGGCCTGGGTGGGGGCCGGCGGGGGCAGGGCGGCAGCAGCAGGCATGCAGGATATTACTCATTTTGGTATTTATGAATGTCCATTCGCATTTTTCCTATCCTGTGGTAACTCTTCTAGCATTAAGGAGAGATGCATGGTATTGTTGACAGCCGTGTTAGTCAGTGAAGCTTTGTCAAAAATGATCAAGGAGAAACAGCATTTGTCCACGAAACTCCTCAGATCTGTGCATTTCCATTATGTTGGAGCCCTGCATCCGAAACACCCATTTGCTCATCATAGCGGAATATGATTTTTTATGTAAACTATAAGGTCTGTCTTAAACATTATTAATTCACAGATTTTTTTTTATTGTGTCAGTGGTTTTGAGATATATTTTATTTTAATGCATTTTAGTCTTTTGCTATTGTTTTTCATGCTGACAGCTTGATTGCTTTTGTTTTGGTCTGACAAGATGTTCTGGGCCAAACACGTTCTCTATTCTTTGTCCAGAACTGGATCATCCATTTCTCCAAAAAGGATTTTCTTTACTTTTGAGATTTCTAAAGCTGGATCTTTTGCCTGGACTTGATCTACCTAATCTCAGATCATAAGAAAACAACACTAATTGAATCACTTTACTCTTTTTGAAAAGCCAAGCGCAATCATAAAAATGAGAAGCGACAGCTCTCTGTGCTTTGAGAGTAAGACACGGCGCTCAGGACGGAGGGTCTGGCCTTTCTCACCTCAGAACGGCCTCTGTCTGTGCTGAGTGCCTCTGTGTAACTATCGGTAGCTCCCAGTTCACTCTCAAAAATGTCCCAGTTTAAATGCTGTAACGGCGTTCTGTTTATGACCTTCACAGAAACTGCATTGGCAGAAAAGAAAGACTATGAAGATCATCTGCCAGCTTACTGCTAACAAATCTTTATCTTTACTGTTGACTTGGTGTGAAGCTTACTTTACTCTCTGCCACATTTCCAAACATGGGACACAACGTCACTGAGAATATCCAGATGGGATCCCTTACTGATTTCCTTTCATGAAAATCCATCCCACCCTAGCGAGCGTCTTCAAAGGTGCTCTGGCTGTGTGAGTAAGCTTCCCATGAGTTCCCAGCCTGTCTCGCTTCTTGGGCATCTCAGTGCCTCTGCAGTTCCATGGAGGACACTCCATGCACTTGTCGATGACCCTCCAGTGTTTTCTCCAGCCGAGTTATTATAACCCAGGCCAGCTGACTGCCACACCAAGCATATGGTGCGTGCAGCCCATAACACTTCCCTTTTCAAAAATTCATCGAGCCTAGTAAAGATCTGAGTCTAACCACAAAGACTTACACACGGGTCTCCATCCAAGCCAGCGTGGTCCCCACCCACCGAACGGCGCCTCTTCTCATTTCTTCTCTTTGAACACTCTGTACTCGTACCCTCTTCTCTTTCTCTGTCTTTCTCCATTTTTTCCCCCTCTACACCTTAGCCAACCGCTTAGACTTAACAAAATTTCTTTGTACAGGCTTTTCTGATCATTTCAACCCATATCTCGTCTTCCCCCAAACATCCTCCTATCTCTTTTGAGCAGACTCCAGAGAAGTGAGGTCGAATCTCTCAGAGCTTACGGTGATGACAGACAGCTGGCGGCAGCGCCTGTGTGGTAGGTTTGCGCCTGCTCCAGACTGTCACGCAAGTTCCCTGAGGCGAGAATGGCGTCTCGCTGTCCCTGAAAGGCCCACAGCACACAGTCCTTGACTTAATGAGTAGAAATCCCACACTTGGCTGGATCTCCAGGCACATGTAACTGATGTTTTTAGTCATTTCTGCCTTTTCCCCTCTTTTGCAGCACTGGGGATTGAACCTGGGGCCTTCCCACAGAGCTACACCCCCAAACTCTTTTTTTCATGTTTTATTTTGAGACAGAGTCTGGCTAAGTCTGAAGTTACAGGCAGGCATCCTTTCACTTGTTCACTCCTCACCTTCCGTGTGTCAGCTGCCTGTGACACATCCAAGTCCAGTCTTTGTTAGGCAGTATCAGGCTCTCCCTGCGGGCGTGAAGATGAGTCAGGAAAGCAGGGCTGGGTACAGTGTAAGGTCAGGAGTTCTCCCTGGGCCCGAAGGGTCCACGCCCAAGGCCTTCGCCACTGCCTGACCTGCCTGGGCCACTCACTTCCTTGCTGTTCCTTAAACCGCTACCAGCTTCCTTCCAGGGACTCTGTCTCTGCTCTTCTCCTGCCTGACACACCTTGGCCCTCACCTCGTTTAGACCTTCACTCAACCTTGGCCTTAGGAAGGCCTTCCCTGATCTCCCTGCAGAACCCACACTCCCTGTCGGCCTTTCCTGGCTTCTTTTTCTTCTTTGCACTTGGTGCCTTCCGGCCCATCCTGTGTGTTACTATTCTGGTTCTTTTTCAGTCCCCTTCCTGGGAGTCTAAGCCCCTTGAGGGTGGGGATGTTTATGTCTGATTTCCTGCTATGTACAGAGCCCAAGCAAGTGCTTAGTACATGTTTCTTCTTAAAAAATTAATACGGGAAAGAAAAATATCGAAGGCTTACTAGCAACCATTTATGTGTCTTTCTCGAAGACATATAATAGAGAAGGTTTCTCTACTTTTCATCAAGATGTCCTAGAATGAGGGAGAACTCGAAGGTGCTGTGAAAGGGGCTTTACTAATGAGAAGTCAAGAAAATGACACCCACTTGGCAGGTGTCACTGTGGGCTGTGGCTAGTGTGGGCAGGCTGGCTGCTCCCTGCTTGGGATCTGCGTGTCCCAACCTGACAAAGAACTGCAAAGCTGTGTATTTACCAAGAGCGCCTCTCATTAGAGCCTTCCATTCTCCCAGGTTATTTACTGCTGGGAAAGTTGGCCAATTTACCACCAGAAATGCCATCTAGTAGTTATTTTTTTAAAATCACATGATTTCTTTCTCTGGTTGTAACACTGCCAATTCTCTGTGCAGGCAAACACAAGAAGTCTTTTTTTTAAAATTTTATTTTAATGGTACATTTTAGATGTACATATTGATGACATTCATCATAGGGAATTTGTACCTGTACATGATGTATCTTGTTGCTTCTTTTTTTCCCATTCCCCTCCCCTCCTTTCACCCCCTCCTCCTTCCCTATTTGCAAAAGATTTGTTTCCATTTTTTCCTTTCATTTGTCCCTCTGTTCCTTTGCCCCTCCCTTGTTCCCTTTCCCATTGGGACATTTTCTTCCCTTTCCCAATATAATATATTTTAGTCTTTATTTACACTTCAGTTTCTCACACCAGAGAAACTATGTGATATTTAAACATGTGTATCCAATTTATTTCACTTAAGAGTATGGTCTCAAGATGCATCCATTTACCTAGGAATATCTCAAGCTTATCATTCTTTATGGCAGAGTAGTACTCCATTGTATAAAAAAACCACATTTTCTTAATCCATTCTGCTGTCGATGGGCATTTGGGCTGCTTCCAAGATTTAGCGATTACAAACTGCTGCTATAAACATGGGTGTTCATATATCCCTGCGGTATAATGATTTTAATTCTTTTGGGAAGATACCAAGGAGTGGAATAGCTGGGTCAAATGGAATCTCTAGTCCTAGTTCCCTGAGGAATCTCCACACTGATTTCCATAGTGGTTGCACCAGTCTACATTCCCACCAGCAGTGGAGAAGTGTTCCTTTTTCCCCACAGCCCCTCCAGTATTTGTCATTGGCTGATTTGTTGATAATAGCCATTCTTTGTGGAGTGAGGTGGAATCTCAGGGTTGTTTTAATTTGCACCTCTCGAATGACCAGTGATGTTGAACATTTTTTCATGTGTCTATCTGCTGTTTCTACTTCTTCATCTGAGAAGTGTCTATTCATTTCTGCTGCACACTTTTGGATTGGGTCTTTAAATTTGGGGGGTCTGAGTTTTTTGATTTCTTTATATATTCGAGATGTTAGTCCTTTGTCAGGAATAGCTGGCAAAAATTTTTTCCCCTCTGTGGGTTGTCTCCGCTCTGTTGGTAGTTTCTTTTGCTGTGCAACAAGAAGTCTTTATTGTCATTATTCACAAATTTTTAATATTTTCGTATGTGCCCCCGTTAAACTTGAGTTTCTTTCATTATAATTTTAATTCTCTGTAACACAGTTAATACGTTTGAGGTTGGACAAAGACGTGACTTCCACAATATCTTTATATGACAGGTGCTAAAACAACTTGAAACCGCTGACATGTAAGATGCTTCAAATCATTTTACCCAAGTGAATTAGTGTTTAAATAGCTGGCATACTATTGGTTAAAAAACAGCGTGAGGCTCCTGGTAGATCCCACGTGGAAATGTAGGATGTACGTGCAGTAATACGTACAACATTGAAGGGTTATCTTGAATTAAGATTTAGTTAGGGATTGCACTATTTCTGAACTTTCTGTAGGACTTCATAAATCCTTAAAGGCTCTTTCTTGTTTGCTAGAGTTTGGTGTGGTGTGTGTGTGTCTGTGTGTTTAACTACATACAAGATTTCGAATCCTTAAGAAATTCATGAGACCTAAAGAATGAAGTTTTTGTGGATTTGTCTGATTGCATTAGATGATGCAACCATACATTGTAGAGCTAAGGTAGCCACAGCTGCAGACTGTCAGAAAAAGAGAATATTAAAGTGAAAACCTGGAAGGGTACTACATGTTTCTGTCCCAGAGATTCCAATTAGAGAGCAAAAAAGTAACTGAACTGCATGATGGTCTTCCTTGTCTTCCAGGTGTGGATCTGAGTGGAAGACAGTAGAAAAAAACAGGATCAGAATCTGGCATAGAAACACTGGCCGTCCACACTGTGGTTATCTGCTGCTGTTATAGCAGTGAAAATCCTCCTCAATACGTGTAATCCCTTCCCATATGAAGGGACTCCTGTGGGCCTCTTACAACCCCCATTTTGAAATTATTGATAGCTCTTCCATGAAAGCTTTCCATTTTTATTTTCTACATCTCAATGAAAGACTCCAAATTCTGAGTGCTCATCGATTTTTGTTGATGCTGTGATATTGACAGGTAGTCTAGATCTTGCTTAACTTTTGTATGTGACATTGGGAGCTCTCGTTTTTCTCCCTCACAACCAGCAGTTCTTGCAGCACTGCCATTAGGGAGTGGATTTGTTGAATTTGTAGCTAGCTGTCCGCGGGACTTACTTCTCACATTTGTGCAAAAAGCACACAAGTGAGAATTGGTGCAGACTGTTTGATCCCTCCTTATCAATCACTTATACGCTCGCTGAAGGCTGCCTACCCAGTCATCATTGCGCTCATGGTTAGTGGAGATGATGCTTACAGATTTCAGAGTCCTGGGATTTAGAATCAAAGCTGTGTAATTAAAATGATTGAGTTGAAGCATAATTCTGTGCTGCATCCACCCTGCAATTTCCTAACAATGTAATAAAGTATTGATTTTCTGTTATTCCTTTCATTTCATTTCTACAGTGGTAGAGAGAGAAATGGCTTCTGTGTTTTGGGGGTGTTCTTGATTTTTTTTTTTTTTGTCCCGAGAAGTAGATGAGTGTTACCAACTTAACAGTGGATGAGTAGGGGGACTACAGGAACTGGAAGAGATTGTGCATTGATTCTAGGTATTTGTGCTAACCCAGAGCTGGAAGAGAAATTTTCAGTACAGCTTAATAGAACTGCTTAGGATCTGAAGATGCAAGGAATCATTAGCTATTCAGAGTCCTCTTATGCAAGAGCCGAAGATGTGAGTTCTTAAAGGGTTTAGCTTCAAATTGGAGTTTGTACTAGGTTGATGAAATATAAATAAATTAAAAGAAATACAAACTGTCCAGGACAAGGCTGCAGAGCTTAAGCAAGAAGAACTGAGACGAAAACCTAATTTCGACCTTTAAAAGGAATTCGAGAACAGTGGGCTGGGGATTTAGCTCAGTGGTTGGAGTGCTTGCCTAGTAAGCGCAAGGTCCTCAGTTTGATCGCCGGCACCAAAAAAAAAATATATATATATTCTAGAACAGTGATGGTGAACCTTTCAGAGCTTTCAGCGATACCAGCAGCCGCAAGTTCACCACCACTGCCCTCGAACGCTTCCGGTCTTGTGGGCAGCCTGGCTCATCTTAACTTCGGTGTGTGGGGTTCTTGCCACCTTGCGTGTTCCTACTGAGGTTCCAGGCTCATCTTTCATCACACCAGGAGGGACGGAGTTGCACTAGAGTGTTCTCTAGCCAGCTGAGTGACACCTCTCTCTATATAATTTCTTTAGGATAAAATAAGTTTTTACTTACAATCTTATAGTAAAGGGTGAATGAAGCCTTAACTTGCAAGACAGCTCTTCAGCAGTATGTACAACATACTTTTTATTTCTGTGGAATAGAGCCAAACACAGACAGAGACTACAGAATATACATTAGAAACCAGCAAATGCCAGGAACGGAGCGGGAAAAGGACAAAGGAAGGAGGTCTCAACACACTAAAGTCTTCCCTGGGATCTGCTGACCACAGCCAGAACCAGAGCTGCACCGCACAGTGGGGGTCGGTCCAGGACAGCCTAGAAGGAGAAGGAGCGAGTGAGGGCAAGGAGGGGGCCGCCCTGGGGTGCCCGATTAGCACCAGGTAAATTGTTCTAAATTTGCATTGCGAAATCAGTTGACTCTATTTCTTAGAAATACACATGAAAAGAAAGGAGGAGTTGATCGTTACTTTATGACTCCGTCGCTTTGCCATCCCGACATGATGAGAAACAGATAGTTCACTCAGATTCAAATTTCAGTAGTAGGAAATAAATATCAAAACATCATTGCTGACTTTCAACACAAAACCCTACCCCCCACCCCTGCCTTCCCACAAAGCCCCTCCCAGCCCACCCAGCACGCCCCCAGCCCAGCCCCTGCCACTCCCCACCATACTGCAGCATCGCCCTCTGCAAGGCTGGTTCCAGAGCAGCGGGAGTGAAACATGCTCGGGACCCTGCACACCTGCCCCTACTTTGCTTTGTACCTCACACTTCTTCAAAGATCTGCTCTTTCAATGGGAGCGATACATAGCTTTGTATTACAAAGGAAAGGGCGCTCTCAAGTAAAGCATTTCACAGAGTCACAAAGTCTGTGGAGAGGCCAGTGGGTGGGCAGGACACCGTGTGTCCCCCACAGAAAAAGCTGTCAAGTTGGAGTGTTTGGGTTTTAAAATTCCTGGTGCGAACCAGTAATCTCAGAAGGGAATACGTTTAAAAAAGAGTGAAAACGGGGAAGGAGAACAAGAACTATTGTTAAAATAAAATTTAAAAATAGAGAGTCTCTCATGAGGTGCTGAGGGCTCTAAGGGTGAGCTGAGAGGGGGAGACGGCGGAGGAGACGGTTCTCATGGCCTTCCCCCGCCACCGCGGCTTAGCTGGCCTCCATGCACAGTGTCTTCCCACCCAGAGGCCTTCAGGGGATGACCGGAGGTGAATCTCAGCCCCATAGACGGCAGAGATGGCCCTGCCCTTGGCGCGGGTGCAGAGGCTGTGCCCTGAGGACGGGCGGTGGGTCTGCAGCTTCACACTGAGCTCACTTTCTCCAGCACGCAGACTTGCTGCTCCCTAGAGCCCTGTGCCCTGGAGCTCAGTGTTATGTAGCTGGCGTGTGTGGTTTTCCTTCGCCTGGGCTGGATGTGTTCATTCTGTGGCTTTGTCTAGCATTTGGGCCCGGATGCCTTCTCTCCTTGAGCGATGGGACTGAGTCCCATAAACCGGGACCGCTGTCTTGGATGCGGGCCCTGTTTTCCTTCCAGCACATACGCACAAGGTAAGACTGCTAATGAAATTGGGTCTGAAGCTAGTGCTGACACATGAAAGTCCAGCTTTTCTTTAGAGTTTCTAGGAAGACCAGCTAACCTCTCTGGGCCTGGGCAGAGGACTACTGTCACTCTCTCGCATCTCCAGCTCGGCACCAGGTGTGACCCACAGCGACGCCTCCGTTCGGTGTGTAAGTGGGTGGATGCAAGTCCTGCAAGCCGTGTGTGGCATCCTTACCTGATGCTGTTGGTGGTGAGTTCGGATTGCATTTTTGAAGCGTTATGGTTGGCAGAAATGGGACTAGAAGCCCATTTCTACTCCGTAGACGGTTGCTAGGTAGTTGAATAGTGGCAAATGAGTGATGATAAATCTTCCTACTCATCAAATCTAAACTCCCACCTCTATCAATATACAAGACATGGCAGGGTCATGCAGAACAGCGGGAAACAGTTTAGAGAATTGTTGTCTTGGATCTTAGAAAGCTAGTGCGGGAAATGTACATGGTTCACCGGGCACCTGGCACCAACGTTAAGCTCTCTATATTGTCTTGTTTAACATTCGAGGCTGGCTTTGGGTATGTAGTGTGCTTTCATTTTTAAAATGAGAAAATCTAGGGTTAGAGAAGTTCAAGAAACCTGTTCACTGTAAAATCAGGCAGTAACCCCTAAAACCTGTTCTGTCCTCCAAAGACGATAACCTTAGCTGCAGGACTGTGAGCTCTCTTGTGTACCTGAATTCCCTTCCCTTCCATGTTACTGTGTACTATCACTAATATCGCTGCTCCACCATCATCTTCTTCATTGTCACCTTGTCGTCTTCATCATGTCGTGCCCATTACACAGCCCGGAGCTCTTTCTGGCTAGGAACACTGCTGACATATCATTTATAACTTGTGGACTTTGTTGGGCATCGAATCTAGGGCCTTTGCACTGAGCTATATCTCTAGCCGTTTTGTTTTTTATTTTAAAACAAGGTGCCAAAGGTGGGTTTGAGCTTGCGATCCTCCTGCCTCATTCTCCCAGACTGCTGGGAATATAGGTGTGCACCGCCATGCCTGGCTTGTCTTTTTGTCTGATACAACAGTGAGATGTCTAAAATAATGAGCTGCTTTCACCCATTTACTCAAAAGTTCTCACTGGATGAAGGTCTTATATATTGAGTCTACCCAAAAAAAATGCATACACCCTTCAGCAGTTCACCGTAGTAATAAATGTCTGGAAGCCACAACTTTGAGCACCTCTGTGATTGTAGAGGCCAAAGGTAACTTGTAGTAATCTCATGATGTATCAATAAATTTATCATTAAAGTATTTATACAGGTTTTTTTTTTGGTGGACTCTGTAATCCGTAGACAATGTTCATGGCTAGAACCTCATCTTCTGCTTGCAACTCTAAAGCATGAGATCTATAGGTGAGTTTCATTTAGGGCGTCTAGAGGTTTGGCGTTGGTCCACATTTTGAAACTGCATGTGGATATCAGTTTGTGATTTAGAAGCAGTTTGCATATTCAGCTATGTGCTGTAGAGGCCAAAGACCTCCCCCAACTTACCCAGCACAAGGGTGAGCGGCGCCCAAGAACGACAAGAGACCAGGTTCGATGCAAAAAACAACAAGCTATGTTCAAACAGAGCTCTGGGCCAATACGTACCCCTCACAGGAGGCAGAGGTAATGGCCCCGAACTACAGGAGTGTGGGGTTTTTATGAGGTAAGAAACAGACGCAGGAAGGGGAGGGCGCGCGCGGGAGAGGAAAGCGTGGCGGCACATGATTGGTCCCCGCTGTTCCTTTTTGCGATTCTTCTTGCAACTCTGGGTGTGTTGTAAGGTTGCGGCTTTCCCTGGAACCCTGGAACAGAGAACTTCCCGGCACAGGGTCATAAAGTGACCACATCTTGTACTTTACATTTTGTACATGCTTATTTGTATTCTGCATCTTTTCAGTGCATGTTTTCATAAACCACTCTCTGCATACTGCTGTTTCCCCGTTTAGGCATTTTACACTAATTTAAATACATGATAATCTCCTGAACATAGTTATCAAAGTAACATTTGCTGGAAAGGAGGTAAATAGTGAATAACCCAAATGAAAAAGACTCAAGCAGTTATTTTTAGAAGGAAAAGAAATCTGTTGGCCTAAGTTCTGGCTGACTTCAATTGTAAGGTCTTGATATTAAAATATTGGCAGGTCCAAGTAAGTGCTAATCGAAGCTCTTTGATAGAATCAGTGTTCCTTCTCATTCTGACTCACGAAATGAACGCACCATCACACCCTGCTGAGTGCCCTGTGTTTGGCATTGGTGAGAACAACTCTAGAACCATTTCAACCAGAAGCTTTGTCTGGAAATGCCCGAGGGGCCCAGAAGTTTCCAAACTGAAGGTCAGGGTTCCTCCAGCCTGGCTGTCCATTATCTTGCTTCCTTGACCAGGCAACACCCTGTGATGGTGGTGGTGAGCCTGCAGCACACGGGCTGTTTGTTATCATTGAAGACTAAAAGTTTCGCCATCACTGCCCTGTGAGATATTCTAGAAATCCTAAATATGTTTATGATTCAAAACACTCTCAAGCTTTCATAAAATATTTATTCAAATCTTTCTTCCAGTGGGCTGGAATCCAAAAAAAAGAAACCGAATTGACTCTAATTATTAGGATAAAATCAGCAATTTTTTGATGAAACAAAGCTACCAGAAATCCCTTTGACTAAAAGTATCTGGCACTGAAAACCAGCCAGAAAATAAGGTCTCCTTCCTCCCCCTGGAAGTTTTAAACTATTGCATTTTCATCTAAAAACGTAAGTGTGTCTCAAGTAGTTCTGAGGACAAGGGGAGGGCGGGTCTTTGTGCTGTGACTTTAAGGACAGGTGCACCGGAGCAATTCATTCAGGGTTCTCACAACTCGGCAGGAGACAGCACGGCCTGGAAGGCTTCTGGAAGCCTTTCCTTGTTTCCTGTGTTGGATTGAGTCCAACCAGGAAGATAATTACCTCGTGGAGCTGCCAAGTTCACAGGCCATTCAGATGACTGGTCCTGCAGTCAGGCAACAACCTGACTCAAGGTACATGTGGAGTGACTGGTTCGATACAGAGGCGGTTTGTTTGCTTTCAGGAATGGAATGCAAAGTTCAGGGCTATCTGCTCAAAACCAGTCCCATCAAAACCACATAACGTAAAGGAGAAGAAAAATCAGCCCCATAGACTCTGAGGTGCCATAATGATAACTTTTAGGTAACTCATCCATGCCCAAGGCAGAAGAGGGGACGGGAAGAAGCCCTCAGCGTGCAAGGGGAGGTGTTCGCTGCTCGGAAAATCCCATCCTCCAAAAATATGTAATACCTTGATTTGAAGTGAACAGCACCCCTCTGTTCTAAGATTTTCTTCTAGGTGTTCCAGTCTAATAACCAATTTAGATGGCACATCTGCAAGATCTTTACTTTATTCTCTAACTCATCCTTACAACAGATCTACAAAGAAAATACTAGAATAGGATGGTCACCTTTTATTAGATGGACAGATTCCTTGAATATTTCAAAATAATCACACCTTTCAGAACATTTATAGCTCAAGATCAGCTTTCTCATAGTAAATATCAAGTGGACACGTGGTTTCTTTTTCTTTTTTTTTGGTGCTGGGAATCAAACTCAGGGACTGGCAAGCCTGCTAGACAAGTGCTCTACTGCTTGAGCTAAATCCCCAGCCCCTGACTCATGTTTTCAAAACCTGTAATCTTTATCCATGTAATTTTTTTTTTAACCAAGAACATGTATTGGTACATTGTCCATATATTGATCAAATTTAACATGTTTGTTTTGTACCTGTACATGGTGTCTCATGGTTCTCCCCCCTCTTGCCCTCCCCTCCCTTCTGTTCCCTCCATCCCTATTTACAGCAGGTTTATTTACAAATCTCCATGATCTCCCTTTCCCCTTTCTTTCCGTTTTTTTCCTTCCTGCTTTTCCCCTTTCCCTCTTTCTAGTACCCCTCTCCTTTGTATATTATCTTCCTTTTATGTAATATCCGTTACACTACTTTGTCCTTATTTACAGTTATGGTTTCTCATATCAGAGAAACAATTTGATGTGTACTCATGAGTGTCTGATTTATTTCACTTAATAGTATATTCTCAAGGAACATCCATTTACATGTAATTTTGTCTTTTAAAACATAATTCGAAGCACAACAAATAAACACATACTAACTTTTTTTCATGTTTGAATTTTGCTTCTTCACTTGCAAGTGCTTCATTCTGACAGCGGTTTGGCACCAACACTCAGTGCGCATTTGGATAATGTTGTTTTCATTATCGCTAAAATAACAGTACAGCAGCCACCCAAATCAGGACTTCAGAGGCCCCTGAACGACAGTGTAGGTTAAAAGACAATGACCCTAAATGGTGGATATTCGTTTCCCACTAATGTGCAGCTCCCAGGTGTCAATATTGTAGGTGTGACATAAATCAGTTAGGATGCTAGTTCTGAGATTGTGTGAGTCCTCAGTAAAGTTTAGGTGCAAGATATTCATGTTCCTTCAATTTTTATATACGAGGTACATCCTTATTGATACTGTATGCAGTGGTATTTCTAAATGTCACGATTGAAGTTCATATAAAATGCTGCCAAGTCTCCACTTTGCAGATGAAAGAACAGGTCAGTGCTTCGATTGCTAAGATGTTTGCCCAGGGACACAGGCACAGCATGGTCTGCTGGAAAGCCACACTCTTTGATCCGTGCCCTGCCGCTTACATGCCAGGCTGGTCCAGAAAGTCTTTGTGTGTGGATTCAAGTAGAGCAGAGTAGGATTTTATAGTCTGGAAAGGAAGGAAAAACCTTGTCGTGGGCTTTCCATACTGTGCTTTCTGTGTTGTTTGCGCCAAAATATTTGGAGTATTTCTCAAAAATTCTCAGTTCTGAGTTCTCCAAAGCCTCTGGTGGTAGAGGATGGAGTCTGTTTATAACAACCTCCATGGTTTACTGCGAGTAAAATTTCTATATCACCTTAAGGGCTTCCGTGCCCCTTGGGCCTGCCCTTCACCCCAGAGTCAGTCAGGCACCCCTGCACTAACTGTCCCACCGACAGACCCACTAAGGGCCATGGGCTGTGCTCCAGGCCAGCAACCCAGTTCGGGTGTGCCACTTCCAGAGAACCATGGCTCACCGACAGGCTCTGCCCACCTGGCATCCCAGGTCCTTACTCATGCGTTTCTTATTGTGCTCTGACCTTTGTACAGACTTTTTCCAGCTCCGTGAACTCTCACCTGGATGCTCACAACTGAGATAAGATCGTGTGCTGCTAACTAACCCTTTGCTTGAGAACTCCTTCTTGGTCAGCCTCATGCCCTGTCTGCTGAGGCCCCAGGGAAAGCAGCCCAGGGCGCCCACCCCTCTCCTGCCTCCCTGGGAAGGAAAGGTCCCCGATTCTGGCTTCTGCCACCCACATCCCTCCAGGCACAGGCCCTTCTTCTTTCTTAGATGATCCCTCTCAACATGGTCTGAAGCAGAGTCTTATGAAAATGTTACAGCTAATTCCTCATTGCAAGTCAATTAATCAGTAGAAAATAAGTTAATAATTAAGTCGATTTCTCTATATCTCACTACCCAACATCATTATCCATCCTCCTGCCCAAGGCCAGTAACCTTTAGCCTCTTTCCCTCCCTGCCATTCACACCGCCCATAGCAGTGTTTCAAGAAGTCTGTCAGCCACACTGCGGAAATATGACATGTGTTTGTGCCACCGCCCTCCTGAGTGCTGGAATTACAGTCTTCTAAATTCCCATGCCGTGCGAGGTGGCACACGCCTGTGATCCCAGCACATTACAGTCTCAGGGCGCCTCCATTTTCCTCCAAATGACTCAAATTTATCCTTTAAAGAACTCCATTGTATGCAAGTGCCACACTTTCTTTCTCCGTCCATCTGTTGATGGATATATAGGCTCTTTCCATGCTTCATCTGCTGTGTGCTGCTCTACATAAACATGGGTGTGCATGGATCATGGTAATGTGATGACTTTAGCTCTTTTGGGAGGATACTCAGAAGAGACACAGCTGGGGAGAACGGAATTTCTGTTTTTAGTTTTTGAGGAATCTCCGCGAGGGTGTAGTATCGTGTTACTGCAAATGCTCCAGGCTCTGTGAGCGCTGGTCGCTGTCCACCTGTCAAGCTGCGTCTCCTTCCAGCCTCTCCTTCCAGCCTCGGCACTGCCAGCTCTTGTCTGGGTCGTGGCAGGTTGTGTTCTGCTCATTTAACAGGAATCGGCTCTTGGGTCCCCCCTCTGAGTTGACCTCCCTGTTCCCGTCCCTGGTCACTGGAGCTTCACCCAGTTTATTATCACGATGGCCCTTAACACGTTCTGCAGTTACTAAGCTACTGTCGTGTTGTCGTGGGCCTGCTCTGAAATACAGATTTTGGTGAAAAGAGATTGCTTGTCTCTTTTCTTAGTCCTTGATACAAAATAGAACCTAGCGTGTAGCAGGCACAGAATAAGATTTTCTAAGAGAATAAATCCAGATAGAAACAATCTAAGGAAATAAGAATTTTCTAGAGGGTTATCTGCGTGCCTTTGTTATGCTCTTGTCGAGTACTCGATTCTTGCCTCTATGTCAGGTCAGGTGAGCGGGTGGAGATATTTACATCCGTCAGTGCCTGGCAGGTTCCTTCACTGGAGATCTCTGCGGCGTTGTTCAAAGGGTTTGTGGATAATGGTTGAGTCCATATTCGTGATAAAAACTTGATACAGCTTATCCTGTGTAGTTATAGACAGTAAATCACGCAGGACAGGTCTGTCTCATCTGCATTCTCGTCTGTGTGCTGTATAGTACCATCTCTGACTGGGCACTTCCAGGCCACACCTAGCCCGTTACAGTTTTGATCAAGTTGTGTTTCAGGCTTTTATGAAGTCGCTTTATGAAGTCACTTTGTTTTATGAAGTCACTTTAGTATTTTTAGCAAAGGCACAGTCTCCTGTGTTTGGACTTTTTGCCTTCATTTCCAGCATCTTGGGAACCCCACTTAATGGGCATGGTGAAAGTGCCCCTTCCAAGCGTGGGAGTTTAGACTTGGGCCCATCTTGGGGCCTCTTCTAATGCTGTATGTTGTGGTGGTAAGAAACACAAGCGATAAAATACACTCTCAGCCAGGTGTCTTGGTGCACACTGTAATCCCAGCACCTTAGGAGGCCGAGGATCACAAGTTCAACCTGGGCAATTTAATGAATTGGTAAGACTGTGTCTCAAAATGAAAGGGGGGGTGGGGATGTAGTTCAGTGTGAGGGAACCTGAGTTCAGTCCCCAGGACCATTCTTATTGTGTAGTCCGGTAGTGTTAAGTATATTTACATTATTGTGTAAATGATTCTAAGAGCTATTTCATCCTGCAAAGCTAACACTCCATACCCATGAAGGCAGCTCTCCATTTCTGCCTCCTCAAAGCAACCACTGCTCTGCTGTGAGTATCCTGAACTTGACTGTTTTCCAGAACTCACAGGCTGGATCGTGCAGCTTTGTTCTTTTGGAACTGGTTTATTTCAATAAGATAATGTCCTCGAGGTTCATCTATGCCTTAGCACGAGTCAGAGCTTCTTTTTAAGGCTGAATAATGTCCTGCAGTATGTGTACATTACATTCGGTTTATCCATTCATCCATTAATGGGCTCTTGGTGTCTTCCACTTCCTGGCTGTTGCGAATAATGCTGTTAGGACAGACATGTACAGAGGATCCTTCACAATCTTATTTTCATTTCTTTTGGGTAAACTGTATGCCCAGAAGTGGGATTGCTGAATCACAGAGTGAGCTTTTTGTTAACTTTTAGGGGAATCATCACACTGTTTTCCATAGCCACTGTACCACTTTACAGTCCCTCCAGCAGTGTGAAGGATTCCAGTTTCTCCACATCTTGACCAGCACTGCGCAGTAACCACCCTAATGGTTGTGAAGTAATATTTCACAGTTGTCGTTTGTATTTCTATAATGATGAGTAAGGTTGGGCACCTTTTCACGTGCTTTTTGACCACTTAGGTATCATTTCAGGAGAAGCGACTGCTCAAGTCTGTTGCTCATTTTTAGCCAGTTAATTGTTTTTCTTTATATAGTCCACCTGTTAACCCCTAATCAGACAGACAACTCACGCATATCTTGTCCCATTCCAAGTGCTGGCTTTTCATTGCTGACGGTGTCCTTTGATGCACAGAACTTGTGGCTATAAAGTGTTAGCTGACACAGGGGACCTAGGTCTTCTAGTGGTCAGGTCACCATTCCAGCCCCAGGAGACCAGGACAGGGCCCAGCTTGCCCAGGGATCTGAAGGAAAGCCAAGGCCAATCATGGAGAAGGACACCGGCGTCACCATATAGTGTGTTCTTTCTGTCTCTATATATGTAAAATAAATACACATCTGCTATTATTATAATAAAACAGCCGTCACACCCCACCCACAGCTGCCCGCAGTTCTTATCACAACTGGCTTACTATGTATTTCCTGACATGCTATGTGTCTCCCTGCTTTAAAATCTTACTGCAAGAAATGTGATTCCTGTCAAGTTTACTGTTGACTCTCCAGTACTCAGTGTCACCCAGGCCCTTTCTAAACCTTCCCAGGTCCTGAAATTTCAGGTCTCTCCTTCACCTAAGGGACTGCCTAGCATATGTAAAACATTCAGGAACTATGGGCTGAATTAGTGAGTAATTTAAAACTCCTGATCTTGCCCTGATGGCTTTATGTAGACCTGCACGGTCTCTCTGCAGTTCTGTTGGTTGAAAGTGTACCCAGTACCCCAGGAAGAAGGGCATTGCAGTCATTCCCCTTCAAGTTACAGTGTATAAGTCTAACATCCAGTTGAGAAATTAGAGAAATTTTCTGCAGAGATGGAGATGAAGGTCCATGAATTTTTGAGCAAAGAACAGAGCAAGGATAAGAGGAAATGCTGGAAAGTGAGGCACACAAACCAGCCACCATCCAGTGGTGTTGGAGCTGTGTCTCCATTTCCCCTCTCAAACGTCAGCTGGAAACTGGCTTTCTCCAGAAGAGAAGGGAGCTCTAGCACCAAGCCTGTCCTCTTTGCTGGACAGTCTGGGACCTCGTGGAGAGGTGGAGCAGATTCCTATTTCCCTCAATGCTCCTGTGTACTAAGGAAGTAGGAAATTTCCTAAAATCTGGAGAGTTT
>PVJO010016943.1:0-40530 GCA_004026905.1 Hystrix cristata
GAACCTTATGAAAACTGGCATCACAGGCGTGGACTTTACTCAGCAGGAAAACCAACAGAGTCTCTTAACAGTAGGGTGACATTAAGGTATGTGCTTTACATCAATTTTTCAGAAATATGCAAGAATAACTGAAGTGGGTAAAAGATGTAGGCATGAAGGTCACAAAAATTTTAAGTCACTGCCTGAAGGTAAAAAGAGACTGAAGTGTGGGGCTGCCTATAATAATGAGAAAGAAGGATGACTAATAAAGGAGGAAAAGATGGAGATTGTTAAAAATGATATTGATATATACATCCTAGATGTAACACTAGCAATACATTTTATTAATAATTTTCTATATTGGAAATATATCAGTAAATTTCACTAATTAGATCGGTTGTGCTTAAAGATAAATGTAGTCATGTCTAATAATACATTCATATAGATCTATTATTCTTTTTCTAAACATTCAATAGGTGTTAGTAATATGCTTCATATTTAAAATATACCTTTAAACTTTAATTTTAAAATTCAATATTTAGTTTAATTAGAGGATGAATAAGTTAAAATTCACTTAAGAAGGTAGGTAAAAATATAATTCTATCAGTATAAATCAATGAAAAATAAATTCAACCCTTTGTTACTACTTATAAACTAGAAGCAACTCTGCTTTTATTTTGAAAAATTTATATAATATAATAATCTAATTTTTCTAAACTAAAAGAAACACAAAATGTACATAACCAAATAAAAATAAATTACAGAAAATGTTAAAAATCTATGTTACGTCATTGAAAAAAGTTAAAAACTCAACTGTATAGCAACACTATGAGGTTAGTGACGTTGGTCAGTTTAAAGGTCTATGCACCTTTGAGCTGCCGTTATATTTTAAAAATCTAAATAGTGAAATTATTGTCTAAATAAAAGATGTTTTCTTATTTTCTTAAATCTTTTTTCTGTGCTGCTTAAAACTAGAGAGTCTCTTGAGTATAGTGTAGGGCACTGGCCTAAATAACTTGGTTGTTTCCATATTGTGGCGCTGCTATTTTCTCCAGAATTCGTCATTCTTCTGTCTCTCGCTGCATTCTCACATGTTTTTGCTTATGACCTGCCCCGAGTTACCATCATCATAAAATATTACCAACCCAAAAGAGTTCTCCTTTCCAATCTTTTACGCTGGATATAACTGGGGTTTTTGTTCCTCTTTATTGTGTTCATTGTTGCCGAATACTAAGGAATTGGTTTTTTGACCATAAGACTTTTCTCTTGTCACATTTCTTCCAATTAGACGTGGGAAACATATTATATGAATAAGTATGTCCATCATCGGTCCCACTGGGAAAATTCACCAGAACTAGAAGATACAATTCTTTGGAAGAGCTAGAGATGTCAGTGAATTTGCCTTTGGCAGAAAGAAAAAAAAATATTCTAGGTACTTCATTTATGCTCCAATAAATTTAGAGAAATAATTTTATTATTACAGTTATTATTTCTATTTCTTTTATTTTTTAGACTAAATTGCTTTAGCCAATCACTCTTGGAAATTAGATTATGACAGAAGCATTTTGGAAGCCAGGTCACCTGATACTGAATCTTGTTCTCTTTAGAGGGAGCCAATTTTCCTTTCTGAGTTTTTAATTCTTCCATGAAGAAAGAAGTGCCACCAATCAACATGTCACCAATTCACTGAGGGTTCTTTTGCTCAATCGAGATGGAAATTATGAAACAACAAAGTGTTCGTCTAGGCTCTGAGTTCTGGTGTCCTTTGTCCCTCAGTGTTACAGCTCTGGGCTCTGAGTTCCGGTGTCCTTGGTCCTTATAGTTACACGTCTAGCAGCTTCTAGCCACCCTGTCAGCTCTTCAGCAACTGAGGCTTTCAGCCCCTATTTGGCAACTTTGTGGATTTCTTCCAGCTTGTGCTGCCTCTCTGGGATACTTCGCAGATCCACCGGTTCTCCCCCATTGTCTACCAGTTGCCATCACCAGTGGGAGCTGGTTAATGACAGTTTCCACCAGTTGACGCTGCTGGTCTCTGATCATCTCTGCAGCTGGTTGCTGCTGATCTTCATCAGTTACTACTGGTCTCTGCTGCTGGTCTCTGAATTCTTCAAGGCTAGCAGCCCCTAGTGTTATCAACTCTTTTTAGTGCAACCTGCTCTTTCCACACTGCCTGATAAGAATCATGAGTAGATTTACATGACCACAACAGTGAGACTTTATTTGGAACTGTGCTGCAGCACGAGGTGGTAGCACACTAGAAGGTGCCTTCCTGGACTAATCCAGGGGGCTCAAGGGTGCACTGCTAATGCAGAACACCAGCCAAGCATGCATGCGCAGGTTTGTACATCTCTCAGACCTGCTTGAGACCTTTGTAGAAATGGAAGTGGGAAGGTAAGCCCTGAGGCACAGTAGGAGATGATGTCCTTCATGTGACAGGACAGAAGGTACACGTTCCTCCACTATTGATGGTCAGGAGATTCACAACATCATAGACTATGTGCAGAATTTCTGGGTAATTGTGATTGTCACAATCACTTGTATTGATTGACTGTAATCCTCACGGGTATTCATTGAGATGAGTGCTTTTCTCACCTGTTGCAGTTTGGATCTTAAGTATTTCCCAAATGTCCATGTAGTCAGGGTTTGGGTTCCAGCATGGTGCTGTTGGGAAGTGGTGGCCACTTTCAGAGGGGGCCTAGTAAGCAGGCTTGGACCAGTGGGCGCATGCTCTCATGGGGATTGTGAGACCTTGGTTCCACCGCCCCCCTTCTCTTTTTCACTTCCCAGGCATGAGGTGAGTGGGTTTCCTCTGCCGTACACTTCTGCCATGATGTACCGCTTTGCCATAGTTCTAGAAGCAATGAGGTCAAAGGACTGTAGACTAAAATGCAAAACTATGAACCAATAAAACCCTTTTTCTTTATAAATTGGTTAAGTCAGTTACTTTCTATAGTGACGGCAAGCTGACTAACACATTATCTTTTACAGATGAGGACACAGAGCTTCTAAAAGTCAGTCACCTGCTGAAGGTCATAGATCCTGCCTCCATATATTAGCAAAATGTGCCTCTTAGAGTTCATCAAGTAGCTCACACCAAAACTATTTCTGGGGAATTTTATTCCATTCTGAGTTTATTTCAAATGTGAATTTTAGATGTGCAATGTTGTTTTTGTGTCTTCGCGTCCCACTGTTTTTAACATCTATAATACAGTGTGATCTCAGATTCCTTTGAGAATGGAGTAGATTTGCTTTCCTCTAAAGTAGCCATTCGTTTTTATTTATCCCTTTCCTATACTTCAAATGCACTTCTGGTTACCATTAAACCTCATAATTCCCATCCTTAACATCTGTATAAATACATATAGATATTATGCAGAAAGCTAAAACACAGGGAAAAATCCTTTTAGAATTCACTAAGGTTTTCCATTTCTTTAAAATTAAGTTTTGCTTCTCCAGTAAGCAGAAATGAAAGCATATAATTAGCTAATTTTATGTTCAGAGTTATATTTACCATTTTATTTTCTATAGTAATTTCCCCCAACATATCTGTGGCCTCCATTTTTTATGAAGAAGCAGCTTATCCCAATGATAGTTAAGCAGTGATTATTTTCCTTTAATGTGTGTGAAGTAGCACACTTTCAATTTTTAAAAATTTCTACTTTTCTCTGTTCTTCCCCATGGTGTTTTCAAGCCTATTAAAGCATATATTAACGTATGGGCAGAAGATGCTGAATTTGTTCACACAGTCTGCCAAAACAAACTCCTGCTAGAATAGTATATCCATTTATATCTCACTAAGTAAACTACTGCCCCTGAAGTAATTTGGTGTTAGACCTAAAATTAAAATGGTGTCTGGAAATGTCAGACAGTTAAATGATACATGTGATGTCATTTAACAAAATTCCCTTACTTTCATTTTACATTGCTTGCCAATTATCATAGTGAAAATTACTGTATATTAAGAACTTATAGAGGGCTTGCTTTTTATACCAGAATTTTAACAACTTTTATTTAGACATCTAATTAATTCCACCCATGCAAAACCAACCACCCAGAAAAGTGAGAGCTAGACTCGGTGGAGTTACAAAGGCAGTGAATCACTTCTACTAATTGTAGTACAAATATCAATCATTTACCCTAAGAGGTCTGAGTCAAGTTTTTCAGGCCAGCACTTTTTATATTATATTCTTGGTATTATTTTTCTCTCAGTATTACCAGTACTGTTATTTCAAAGGGGTTTTACATGATCACTTGAACAGTCATTGAAAGCTTCATTTTTTTGGTAAAATATACAATTTTGTGAGGTGGTTTGTGTTTTGTTTCTTAGTTGAAAACTCCCTGTACACAATGATCAAAAAGAAATATAAATACTGCTTTCCATAGATATACTGGCCCATGTAACTCTTCTGTAGAATAAACCAACATAATGTTGGACAAGTTATACGTTTTCATCACTGAGATCTTTCTTTACTCAAGTTATAATAATGTTGGATATTGGAACTACCCACTGATTTTTAAATGACACAAAGTTATGGATCCATTTAATATAACTGGAGGAAAAACAATTATATTTATCCTTAACTCTCCATAAATATTTTGCTAAGAGTTATGTATTGGCTTTCAAACTTACTTCTCTACAACTTTTTATCAGAAACCTGAGAACAGTGCTAAATAGAAATTTTCACCTTACCTCTGAATTTTTAATAAAAAATCTCAACCTGAATTTCATCAGCAGATACTTTGGGAAAATGCTATTTGTTTTTATATTCCGAACTGTGAATGTGAAGACTTCTACTTGCTCACTTTTGGCTTCCAGGTTTCCCAAAGTGTGTGTTACTTTACATACTTAAAAATTATCACTGCAATTTAATTAAATCTGTGTTTGAAGAAGAGTAAGTTGTCCTTCAAGGAGATAGACATTATTTTCTCACATATAGATTTCCCTCTCCTTCATCGTTCGGTTCATAATTATTTTCAGGAGCAGTAAAAAGGTAATTTATTTATTTTAGTAGTTGTAAACTGGCTCCCCTAGTTAAAGTATTTCAAAGGTATAACTTTATAATCTTCTACCTTCAATAATTTTTAATGTGAAGTCTTCAGAAACCTGCTGTTTTTTATGTATATTCATACACATATATGTAATATGTTTTCTATTCTTAAAATGTGCTTTTCCTCTGGCTCCCTTCCAGATCTTCATCTTTAGTTTTTACACTTCAAAGATGTTTTGTCTGGTAATTTGTACGTTTATATTACTCATGCTACTTTGTTATTTAGGAATTTCTTCAATAATAAATTTCTTCATTATCTTTTGGAAAATTCTCAGCCATTAACTTAGAGTATTTTCTTTCCTTCTTTTTGTTTTATTTTCTTAATTAGAGTGATTAATATTGTCTTCAAGGTCTTCCATATATTAGTCTGTTTTGATACCTTTATTCTTTGTGATTTAGCCTAGTCAATTTCTTTTTAACCATTTACATGTTTACTGTCTTTCTTTGCCTAAGACATTTTGGTTAACTCAGTGTTTTTCCTGTATCTAGCATTTTAATTTGATTTGTATATTTTTAATTGATCCGATGGAACTTAAAATACATTCTCATAACTCAATATCTCTGCTATCATACATTCATGTCATCCACCTTTTCTAAAGGAATTTTAATGTGTTATTCATAGTTTAAAATTCTCTAATCATCTCAACATTCTAGTCATCTACCATTCTGGCGCTACTAATTCCACTGTATCTTGGCAGGTTATTACTTTTCTTGCATTATTGCTCTGTGATTTCTTTTTTTGAATGATAGAGATTATGCATAAGATAATCCACACTGAAATAAATATTGCTTATGCCTGAAACAGACACATCTCTTTTCATGTGAGGCTCCTAATGTAGCAAGTTGAGTTAATCTAGTCAAGAATTCAGTAGGGATTTCATAGTTGCAATGATTTCAGGGAACTATTGCCTTTCAGCTCCTCTGGGCTTTTCTTGTGTTCACGATGGGCAAAGAGTCTCAATGATTCTGTTCCTGCTTTACTTCTAGACTTGTTTGTAAACTTACTCATTCAGGAAGATCTCACTCTCATCGATAGACTGATTTTGCTTATTACGCTGCATTTAGTAGT
Organism: Hystrix cristata; assembly: GCA_004026905.1. NCBI lineage: Eukaryota > Metazoa > Chordata > Mammalia > Rodentia > Hystricidae > Hystrix > Hystrix cristata. The sequence goes on from PVJO010016943.1 coordinate 6,097, forward strand.
TTTTGAGGGGTGGAGGCTTTCCCTTGTCCTGCTTTAACATTAGTCTCAGCAAACCCTACGTTCCCGGGTCTCAGGACTTTCTCAGTTGCCTGCAACTCCACCCTGATATCCTGACTTTGCCCTCATACACAGACCCCCCACCTTTTTCTCAAACTGCAGTGATTTCTACATGTATCATTCAGTGTCTCTGAATGACACGGGATTTTATGCTCCTCCTTCCATGGTTCCAGGGTTTTTCCCGCAATGGTGGTGACAGACAAGATGATCCAAACGGGACTTTATAACTACCTTGCAGAGGTTGCAGCTTTTCTCCTCAAGATCTGTATCAAGCAAGGGGCCATCGCTAGCACCCTGCTCTGACCTAAACCCTTCTCTTTCTTTTAATTTTTAGTTTTTGTACCTGTTTAGCATACATAATGATTACATTCATCAGGGGGAGTTGTTACATGTACATAACACATTTCAATTCTTTTTACTTCTCCTCTTCTCTGCCCCTTCGCCCCTCCCTCTCTCTCTCGGTCCTTTTATTTTGCTCTTTGATTTATTTCTACTTTGGCTTTCTCATATAAGAGAAGCCATGCGATATTTAAGTTTTTGTGTCTGATTTATTTCACTTAACATCGTGGTCTTAAGGTACATCCATTCTCTTACAAATGAATCAGATTTATCCTTCTGTATGGTGGAGTAGTACTCCAGTGTATAAATATCATATATTCTTTATCCATTCATCTGCTGAGCACTAGGAGAAGTATGTGGTTATAAGGGATCTATATTCTCATGCCAATTTGTATATTCTCATACCAATAATGTTCAAAGCTAGAAGTTCATTGAAATATTTAGCTAATTATTTTACCACTTTGTCTATCACCCTTGTCCCTCTCACCATGCTTTTCTTCAAATAAGTCAGCACTCACGTCCTCTCTCTTTTTAGAGGTGCTTTTTCTCCTACTTGATCATCTGGAGGCCTCAAGTCTGTGACAGACTCACAAAAAGTTGTGATTTTGTAAGTTATCCAACTTTTGCCATTATTGGGATGGGGCAATGTTCTTTTAATTTCCCTACATCATAAACCAAAACCAGAGTTCTTCTCAACTGATTCTGAAGATATGGTTTCTAGAATTAAATATAATGCCATACATTTAAAGGCTGAAAATTGTTTGGAAATAATATTAAGGAATATATATTTTCCTCATTGAGCTCATGAAAGGATGCTGAAAATAAAAGGGAAAGGATTAATGAATACAAATATTGGGACACTGAACAAATATGTGAATTAATTTCGTATAAGAGATTATTAGTGGCATTAATTTAGCATAAGACGAGTGAGATCCTTGCTTGATTTTTCTCTTCAGTTCTGAAGACAAAGGCTATTTGAACCCCAGGCCTTCACACTGAGCTAGATTTCTGCCTCTTTTTTATTTTTTTGGTCTTGAGTCTAGGTTTCATCAAGTCACTAAGTTGCCTAGTGCGAGCTCAAACTTCAGATGCTCCTGCCTCAGCCTCCAGAGTGCTGGGATTATAGGCATACATCACTACACCTCAGCTTGCTTTTTTAATATATAACAAAAATAAAGATTGCATTTAAGTCAATTATAAATGCTTTTTCAAATCCTAAATTCTTCGGAAATATAATAGCGCATTAAATGCTATTCAACACATGCTAATGATTTGAAGTAAGTATTTAATAGCAATAGACCTACTTTAATTCAACTGTCAACAGTTAATTTAATGTTATGCATTCAATTCATGAATTGTCATCAAGAATATGTTAGTTCTGCAGTCAGATGCTAAAGTAATTTTAGTTATTTTTTTGCCTAAGCCTTAAATAATTCAAAAAACTTGGGTTTACAAAATATGAATAATATTATTATTTAAAATATAATTTTCAGCATCAAAAATGTCAACCTGTATCAACTGCTTCATAAAATTAATCTACTAAGTCTTATTTGGAAATAAGAAATAATAGAATTTGAAGAAATGAATTCTCCTTTTAAAAGTTTGTAATCTAATAGATACTGAATAGAAGTCAATTAGATATTAGGTGAGAAGCATAAATATCTTCCTGCTTTAACACAACAGATTCTGTGACAAATACTTACGTGATGACTTCTATGACCAGGCACTGTGCTGGGTACAGGGAGAGACAAAGGCAGAGGAGAGCGAAAAGTAGAAATATGACTTCGTGAAAATTGTGAAACAAGCAGGGAAAATCCTAAAAGAAAGCTAAAAGCGAAGCAGCCCTCACTGACACAAAATGGCCCAATTTTTATTTATACTTGAAGACTCTTAGAAATCAACAAGGAAAACTTACTGGTCTAATTAGAAATGGGCCAAATGACATGAACAATACACAAAAAGGAGAAAACAACAATCTTTTAACTTATAAAAGACTATATAATCTAATTTGCAAGAAAATATGTGGAAAATCAGGCTCTAAGATATTTTTCAACAATAACATTTAGTGATTGTTAAAAATTGTAACATCCTATGTTAACAAAAGAAGCAGAAACAGACAAACCTTGACATTTCTCGTGCGAAGAGAAGTAGATATAACCTTCCTAGTGATCATTTTACCGGTATCATTCAAAGAAAATATACATATATATATCCACTTCCAGGAATTTGTTGTATTCGCTAAAGGCCAAAAATCATATGCTGTGTCTGTACATTAGAATGTGTTTATTTAAAAGAACCAAAAATTGGAAATGTATTGGCTAGGCATTATTGACACTCATTATATAATATATTGTATGAAATTTCACATATATGTAATTTAATAAGAAAAACACATAGTATAATGTACCAAGTATATTATGGTCCATTTGTACAGAATACTATACTGTCATTAAAACAGATATTGGTTCTACGATAACTGTCATGGAATTATGTCTAAAATATATTGTTAAGGGAAGTATGTAAATTGAGGAAGTATGTAAATTGAGGAAGACTGTTAAGGTTTGTTTCTAGATGTCCCCCCAAAGTCGCACAAAGTCATAGGTGGGGCTGGATCTAGAGTATGTGATTACTAAATTGGTCCACTGATTGGCTTGGCATAGTTTTGCTGGGATCAAGTGTGTGATGCTAGGATCGAGGATGGGAGCACCACCCTCTCTAAGGGCAGATAGCCCGGATAAGATATAAGGAACAGAAAGAGGCTTATAGGTCCCTTTTGCTTGCCTTGCTGCCTTCTGCCCCTCTGCCATGCCATCCTGCCTTGGATCCAGCCGATTGTGGATTGAAACTTCCACAAACTGAGCTAAGTAAACCTTTCCTCCTTAATTTTGGGTGTCAGGTATTTTGTCTCAGCAACTAGAGAAAAGTAACTAAAACAGAGACTATGCTACAAACTGTATAAATTATATAAATGTATATCAATGTGCTTTCCTGTGCCTGTTAGTTCACATTTATATTTCTATACAGTATTCTTGAAAGGTACAAAATAAGGTAATATTACTATTCAGAAAGGAAAACTGAGGACATGCTGAAGTATAGAGAGAATTCTTACTTTGTATAATCACTCTTCCTCATCAATATATCTTATATAAAATTATTACAGAAGATAGTTTTCAGTATCACAGATAGGAAATAATGAGTGCATTAGTTTGGGTAGTAAACTCAAGGTGGATTTAACAAATAAACTCAGTTTATAAAACTTTAATTTCACTTTTGTGTTAGTTAGATTTTCAGAGCTAATGGTCATAAGAGAGCTGATTTAATAGGGAACATTTAGAATATTCACCCAGAAGCCAAACGGAGAAGGTGCCGAATATCCATCTAGGCACTGGAGACCCAAAAGATCCAATTGAGGGCTGGGAGCCCACAGCACTGTCCCACATATGTCCGTGTCTGCACATGATGGCTGGAGCCAGGATACGATGCTCACAGCAGAGATGACGACCAGAGCTCCTCCGAAGCAACATCAGCCATCCTCGACGACAGCAAGGCCCCGAGCTCCTTCCTCAATGAGGACAGCCGAGCCCCCTCCGGAAGAACCAGCCGCAGCAGAGCTTCTCCTGGGAAACAGCCCGCCAACTAGCTACAGCTCCCACTCTGCCTAATGTTGCATCAGCAACAACCCTCAGGTGGATCTCGTACGCCCAGCATCACACCAACTCAGTCCGGCTGGGCGTTCTGGCTCCAGTTGACCGTATTAGGTCCACCACAACTTTCATCCATCACCCATTTCTAAAGTCTTACTGAGGTAAAATGCCTTTATTTGCATGTAGGAAAAGTCACTGTATTTCCAGTAAAGAAACATAAATGGAAAATATGTTCCTCTGTCTGACAATGCACAGCAGAATCCACTGGTGCCCAGGGCAGCAGCGGGAGCAGGGCCCCCCGAGTTCTGGATTCTTCTGGGGTCTGTCTGGGCTGAGAGTGGGGATGAGGCTGCCCTCAGCAGACTTCGGTCCCTGTGCAAATTCATATCCATGCTGTGGAAATTTCTTTTGTCCATGCATTAATCGATTTTTAAAATATTCCTTCTTATTAAAGTATTAGAAAATATTTGAATTGCTAATACAGCTAGCACAAAGTTATTTCCTACGAATATGAGATTTTCATGAAAGATGAAAATTGTGGTCGTTTTCTATATTTCTATATTTCTGCCTTAGCACCTGTTATAAATTATGGTTGCCATCCATCCTGTCATGAGTCCTGCACACAAAGCGACGGAAGCCTGTGATAAGTGTTTCTGTTTCCTACAGATGGGGCAAGTCTGAAGCCACTGCTGGCAACTTGGCAAAGCTCTTTTTTTTAAATTCCAACATTAACTATTTTTAATTTACTAGTTTGGCACACTATGATAATAAGTAATATGGAACATATTCTACACCTTAAGGACTTGCCATAAAATTACAGGCACAGGGAGCATTTTTAAAGCAGTCTGTCCAGTGTATTTAAGCCAAATGTGACCCAAGCGGTCCAGGATTCCACATAGAAAACTGTGCTTTTATTTTCTTACATCTTACTGCCTCAGTTTAACTTCTCATTTTTCCAGTCCATAAGAGAGAAATGAAGTTATAAGTAATGTCTCTTTTTCAAATAGCATTGTTCTGAAGAGATGCTTAATAATCAAGATTTTTATTAATGCGTGTTGTTACAGAAAGTCTTGCTTTTAAAGGAGAGCCAGAGGTAAATCATCAGTGCAAATTATAACACCTACTTTTTCTCTCTCTAAATTGTTAAGGTGTTATGTAATGGATTCCTTTTGAAAGAGGAATGTGGATTAATCTCACACATCTGTGCCATCTCATTATATGAATCACAGTAAGCGATTTGGCTGCCCCTTCTGGCTGTGCCCAAGTGGTGGGAGGAGGCAGGTGGCCCCCTTAGCCCTTTCTTAGCAGCATTGATCTCACCCGCGACAGCGTCTCTCATCACAGTTGAGTCATTTCCCAAAAGGCCCTACTTCTTCAGACCTGCACAATGGTGAGGAGACTTGAACATGAATTTTGCAGCAACACATTCACAATACAAGAAGAAGAAATTTGCAGCAATGGTCGCAAATTCCTGTTTAAAGAGATACTTGAGTTTCACAAGTCTTTCACATTTTTATCAGGGACCGAGTAACAGGGAATGTTTTTGTTTAGCCAAGGTTATGGTATAGAATAGGAGGTTATGATAAAAGATTTAAATCTTAGAAAATAAAGCAATGACTATTTCTCATGTTTCTGTATGATTTTCTTTGCAAACTCACATGATTAATGGATTTCTAAATTAAATACTCGGTGATTAAAGATGTTCTCTTTTTCATACCCTCTTGAATTGCCAGGCACATAAAGCTCAGGAATTTTAGGATATTATAGAGAAAATTTCATCCACCAGAAGGAGGTTTAAGGATATTTTGTACAAGGGGTTGTAACTGGACCATTTCTCAAAGGAAAACTGTTTTTAAAACAGAAGACTAAAGAGGTTAATACAAGAATAAAAGGTAATATAAACACCCAGGAGTATTTTATAAGGATGGTATTGTAAAAGAAAAACAATGACAAAGTTTACAAAGAGTAAATGGGGGTGCAAGATGAGGTGAGAGAATTTGTTGAAGTGGATAGAGGTGCTAATTAGTATGGACTTTATCCTGTAGATCATGTGAACCAGAGAGACCACTTAAAAAGAGTTAGAAGAGATTGTGGGCATTTTATAAATTATAAATATTTTTTATACAGGAGGCAATGAACAGTGCAAAGCTTACAGTGTTAGAAGACTGAAAAACAGGTCTTTATAAAGTTCTAAAGAAACCTAGTCTCCTTTGGCCAGAAAATTCAATTACTTCACCTCGAAAAGATTTATTATGGCGTGCACTCGAAGATAGGGTGTTCTAAAGCACGCTCCAAAAAGGAGGCATATGTGAAAGCTAAATCCCCTGTAAAATGCGTAAAGTACTGTGAACATAGACTCCTATAAAATAACATTTTTCTAAACCAGATTTGCCACGGGAAATTTCCAGCATTTATTCTTATCATTTTATTCATTTCATAGAATGTTGCAAACGACCACAATTTTATCTATTATCTTTAGTTTGTTTGTATTTAGGAAGAATCATTGTAACTGAAATATCTATTTGTTTAGCATATACAATATTTTTCTTATTTTTCAGAACTAGTTTACTTTGTAATTTTAATATTTATATACCTAAGAGTATAGTAGTAGATTTGTTTATCATTTCCCTGTTTTGTTCGTTTACTTATTTATTTATCTTGGCGGTGCTGGGTATCAAACTCAGGGCCTTGCACTTGCTAGGCAAGCACTCTACCACTTGAGCTAAATCCCCAACCCCCCCGCCCCATTTTATTTTTGAAACTCTGAGGAACCCTCTTGAGATTTGCTCGACTTAGAAATGTATTTCTGGACATCTCATGTATACAATTAATATACCCTGTGTAAAAATATTTTTAATAGTAACACTTACATTCCCCTTACCTATCAGAAATTCTGAGAACAGCACAACGAAAGATAAAATATAGTTACATCAAAAGGTGGAAGAAAGTGTGGCTCTAAGCAGAGAGTCTTGGTTTTACCTACACTCTGGTAGTGTCTGCCTTTACCTTCAGCTGTGGCACCCTGAAACCCGAACTCACTCTTCCTGGGTGGGAAGAGATGTGGTCTCTCTCATCTCCTGTGCAGTGTGTTGTGCATGGATGAGACCTAGAGCTGCTGGAGCTAGCTTGTCACCATCGTGGAAAAGGACCTGTGGCCACAGGAGACAATCACTTAGAAACGGAAGCGAAACTCTGAACAATTGTTGAATACCTCTTATTTGTAAAGTCCTGAGAGTCATATGAACTCCAGTAGATCTTTCAGTTTTAAATAATTTTGAGTTTTCTGTTACTTGCAAGTAGAAATAATATAATTGACATAGATGAAACTAATCTAAAATTACAAATAAAATTCTATGAATACATATTTTTTACTGTATTGTAAGAGTAAGCGTGAGGGAAGAAAGCTAGGTGGCGTGAGCTCTAGTTTAGTTTAGCATGCCTCACATCCTGAATACCAAATAAGCACAGGAAATAGAGGGCTGCATAAGAATATGTGACTCACCTGAGAGAGGCAGAAGGACAAGAGATGAAACTGGCATGATAAATAACTTTATGAAAATAGTGTATGTGTACGTATGTGTGCAAATACTGTGGTTAAGATATTCACAGAAGAGAGATAATCAACCTGACTTCTGAGAGCAAAAGACCAACTGTCAGCAAGGTGAAAAGAGCAAGAGGATTTAACACGTGAGCCAAAGCATCCCATGAGGAAACAGCCTGTTGCTGTTACTGGACAGCAACTGGGCTAAACTATAGGTGAAAGGCAAAGATTAGACATGGATGAAGCTGCAGAAGTAGATCATGAAAGGGCAATTGCGTCTTTCTGAAAAGTTCTGCCATTAAAAGTATAAGGTGGGGAGTAACTGTTTTAAGCAATAATATTAAAACTACTAAAAAAAAAAACTACTAATACTTACTGAGCTCAGTAGAGTACTCAAATAAATAATGCGTATCTAGGAAGACAATATTGTTTAAAAATCACTACAAGTTAAGGGTTGTTTATTCAGATCAAATTATCTAACAATGAACACATCAAATGATATCATGTAACTGAATTTTAGACTAGATAGAGTGAATTGGTAAGATTTAATTCATATGACTTCTTTAAACTTAGAAGAAAATGTGTTGTCTGATAGAATAAACAGGTGCTTTAGGTCATAGAGATGACTAACAAGACAATGAATCACAAAGTGTATGAAAAATTGATCTTCATAGAAGTAGAGGGAAACGGATATACAGTGGGAGAAAAGACCAGACTTAGAAGGTGGTAATTCACGGTTAGGTAAAAAAGGGAATGTGTGAAAAAGGAGTTTAATTAGAGCCTTCTGATTATCAATAGTTTAGCTATGAATCTAGCACATAGAAAAGGTCATTAGCAGTTAGCTATTGCTTTTATCATTTTGATTATTTCATCTGGGGGCTTTCCGTGAATCACACTACCGTGAACACATCAGGGTCCTGGCACGGGCAAGAGGACTTTCTCCAGTACTGGCAAATCAATTTCAGTACTCATCACTATCCCACGGTCCCCCTGGCTATCTGATCGCTTCACTACGAACTAGGGATTTAAAAGTTCTTGGGCTGCAACTGAATGCACTGCTGGAGTCTGTCGCCTTTGTGGTCTCCCTGTAGGCATCTCTGCTTCCACAGTCTTGCCTTGTCGGGTCCTTAGCAGCTCACAGTTAGGGGACATCAGTTGTATTCAATCTGCTTCTGAAATGTGCAATGAAAATCAGAATTCATACATCCCATTTTCATTGTTTGGAAACAGCCCCTGAAATAGACCAATATCAAGATCACTGAATCTCATTCCTTTCATTTTTCCAGTTCATAGTTTTACCAACTTCAATGAATTTCATATTCTTTTTAGCGACACGGTCACATAACCACAGAGAACTTTGTAAACCCAGCCTATCAAAAGCGAGCAGGTATATGCCACCACACATTTAAACCTGAGCGAGGGCCCTGGAACTAATTAGTCTTCCTCTTCATGATGATACAGTTAACAGTTACTGGATGCGCTCTGAGTAACACGTACCAGCTATAGGAACAGTGCCGATTTTTCACACACTTCTCTCAGAAAAGCCAAAAGTATTACCCACTAGTTCATACCCCCCCAACAGCCAGTGGTTAATTCTCTTGTGATTCAGAGAAGTAGATTTATATTTTAAAAGAACGATGATTGCATCAACTAAGCACATCCCACATGCATAGCATGAGTTCAGAATTGACCTAATTGATTATTTTGAAATCTAGGGCCAAGTATAATTATTTGGACTTTCCTACTGTTCAGAAATAAATACCTAGAAGAGAAACGAAGTATGAGTTTTTGCAAAACTGAGAAAATTTATTCTTAAAAGATTTAGACATCTATGCTATTATGATCCTAAGAAAAAATTCCCTGGTTTCTATTTTTATTTGTTTTAAATGATACGAAAATTCTTAAATGATATGTAACTTAGTCTGAGGGAAGATGTGAATTCAGTGATGTCTCCACTGTATTAGGAAGGCAAATAAGAGATTCTACAATGACTATTGTAGTTGGCTGGTTGATAAGGGACCCAATGCAGTTAACAAAATAAATGACAATAAATAAGTACCGTAATAAGTGGTTCCACGCTGTACACACAGACATACATGCATACACACACACACACACGCATGCACGCACACACACAAAATCACCTGGTCATGGCAAGTCTTTGGAAAATAATCCTCATCAAATCAATAGACTGTTTTAGTGTTTTCTAGATAATCATGCTAGGAAAGTCTCAACTGCTGAATACTCTGTGATGGCTATTCACTTATATTTGCAGAGTTCGTTCTTAGCAACCAAATCTGGTCTGAATCATCCAGAATCAGTCCTTTTATCTGAGAGACCAAATCTTCTGTGACTATGTAATTTATTTTTAATATGATAGAAACAGGGTGAAAATTGAATTCAGAAATCCTCTATTAGCATGCTAGTACTATTATAAGATCTAGGGCATGCTACTTATCCCTGTGATTTCAATTTTAGTTATTTGTTGAAAGATATATAAATAGTGCCAGTTCTGATTGCTGAGGATTTGAATAAAATAGCAAATGTCAAATTGCTTTCAAGTTGTTAGATGATATGAAATTGTTATTGTGCAACACATTTCTACTGAAATATTTATTGTAGGCTTCTGGTCTTTGTATATCTAAAAACACCTTTATTTTCCTGCATCTTTGGATAATAGATTAATTGGATGTCAGAATCATGGGTGATAATTCTTTCAGCAATAGTCTGTTCTTTTGTTGTTAACCTGTGTTTCCCCCCTTATTGTTAATCTGATGTTTCAATTCCCAAAGGATTTAGCTATTAATATCTATTCCTTTATCATTTATATCTTGCTTTGCACCTCTAATTATCACTTCTAGTCTGAGGTTGCTTATATTTAATCCTGTAAAAATCTTATCCATTCTTTCTCCAAAAAATATTCTGCTCCTTCCTCTACTATTTTCCTCTGGAACACATCTTAGACTTATGTTGGCCCATCTATGCATACCCTCCATTTCTGAGACGTTTGTGTTTTTATATCTGTATCTTGGGTTCTGGTGCAATTCTTCAATACTTTCTCTGAATGTGCTGGTTAGTATTGTTACTTTCAGTGATTCTATTTTTAATTCCAAAGCTCTTAATTGCTTCTCGCATCAATTCAGTTTTTGACATTTTCATTCTCTGTATGTGGCTCTTACTCATTCTTTGAAGAGTCAGAGTGTACCTTATACAATCAGTTTTAGATTGCCTTGTTATTTGGACCTAATGTAATCAAATGTTGGTTTTGTTTACTACCCCTTTTAGCATTAATTTTCTTCACATATTTTTGAATTTTGATTCATACAGAAACACTCACTAGGAGGCATTTTCCCACTAATCCTTTATGTGTCTTCCTTTCATATTTCCTTGTTTTATGGGTTAGAGCAAGGTGCTGTGTTTGCAGTTCAGATGGGATCGGGCACGTTCAGGGTGTTATGGCCGTACACTGTGTTCACAGTTCAAATAGCCACATTATGCTTGAAAGTACCAAACTTCCTATTTTAAGGATTAACACAAAAGAGTCACTTTTAAGTAGCAAGTTTCCTTTGTTTAAGAATGTACCATGTAGCTTCTTTCAGGAGTTGAATGTCATGTCAAATTGGGTTAATAAATCTTTTCCCCCCGTCATTCTTCCTTCTTGTGGAATTATGATGCATAAATACACTTTCCATGTGACTGTAGCACCTCCCATTTAAGTAGGTAGAGAATGTTTCATCTACGCTGTTGATTTTGGTTAGGTTTGGACTTATGAATTGTTTTAGCCAAATGAATATTAGCAAATAAGACACAATATAAGGTTTGTTATGTACTTACATCTTTCCCTTTGGCTTCTTGAGTTTCTACCGCCTACTGAGAAAAAAACCTGCCCTTGGTAGCTGCAGATAACAATTCTAATCGGTAGTACAGGTAACCACAGGGAAGCCTAGATAAGATGAACTAAATTGTAACCAACCCATGTATGCACAAGCAGACACATGTGGATAAATGTGTCTGACAGCAGTGTATATTAGTAAAAAAAATTTCTTGTATCACATTAGTGAAAATATTTGAAAGAATAGATTTATCTAATCTCCAAGTAGATTTAAATTTTCAATCTTTCTCTGATTTCCTAAACCTTTTGTCTATTATGTGTATTCAAATGCCATATGAATGTAGATACACAGGCATGTGTGTATTTTCAATGAAAATTTAAAATTATTGAGTTATATATTTCAGAAGGAGAAAAGAGAAAATTTCATCATACAAGAAGAGATAAGAATGAAATCAAGAATACAGAGGAAGCAGAGATTGTGAGTTAGAAATGACCATGCAAATACAAGTACAAAGGAATCTGCAGAAATCTAAGCAGAATATTTGACTTTGAACAAAAGTGAGTTACAAGTGTTGATCTAGTGTCACAAAAATATCAAAGGATAGGGTCACTTTTGTTGAAAACCATTCAACAAGTATTTAACAGACTACTCTGATTACTGTCACTGTTTCTCAATCTAGGACACTATACATTATAAGGTGCATCAATAATGTACTACCACAGTTTTCTGAAAAGAAATAAATTCTACAAGAAACAGGGAATGTTTTAAGTTATTATATTCTCTTGGGTTCTGTGAGAAGTAGGCCTACTGTTGAGATTAGCCTGTCAGAAATTACTGGGAAAATACTTGTGATTGAAAAGGAGATGGAGAGCAGAGGGGATAGGAGAGGCTTCGGCCCACAGGTGGGGCCAGCCCTGGTAGCGAGAAGAAGAAAGGGAGTTGGATGCTCCTGGAAAATCCTAGGAAGATCTCAGCTAACCCGAAGCAGTGTCCTCAAGTCAAAGAGGCTTAAGAGAAGGGCCTGCGTCTGCCTCTGCCTCATTCAAACACTTGCTGAGTGGTGACTGGGAAGTGGTAATCAGCAATTAGCAATGGTGGATCTCAGAGTGAAGCCCTTGGAGCAATGTGTTACAGGTCAGTTGTGGTCCCTGCAGTGAAGATGAGACGGCAAAAGGGGATTTTCTTAGGGGCCAAAGTTAGCTACTTCTTCCTTTGCAGATTCACATCAAAGTAAAGCATATTCTGAGTTACTTTTGCAGATTACAAACATTTTACTTCTATAATTTTGAACCATCATATTTAGAACTGTTTGTATAATTTCGTGTCATCTTAAAGAATATTAGTGTATCAGCAGACTATCATTTTAACTAAATTTACTACTTTATTTTCCCTTTAATTAAAATGTATTTTGGTAGTTTAACGACTTGTCTTGAAAGTTACCTGTTAACTTTTGGCAAGAAAGAAAGAAAAAAGGAAGAAAGAATGAAAGAGAGAAAGGCAGAAAGAAAGAAAGACTTGTCTTGACTTTCTAAAGGTTGAATTGTCCTTTGTAGACTTACTTAGCTAAGAAAATTTTCTGATCTGCTTCAAGACATGTCCCTGTTTCTCAACTGTCTCTCTTGTGGTAATAAATAGGATTTATATGTGGATTTTTAAATCTCACTGCAATATTTGGAAGCATTTCACTTAAAGACTTAGTATTCACATTGAAATAAAATTTAATCCTATATATTATGGTGGAAATAAAAAACACAACTATTGTGTCTATCAGATGAGTATGTTTACATACTGAAAATCAAACAACTATTTCATTTTACCTCACCTGCCACAGGCAGGACTCACTCAAATTTCAGAAACACTGTATTTCAAAATAAGAGAGATTTTCTTATTGTTATGGAGGTTCGAATTAAGTATGTTTAGGATTACAAGATAAAATTGGCATACGAATAGATGTTTACTAAAAACTTGCTTTTTCTGATAAATTCTGTGTGTAACTACTTAATGGTTATCTCTAATACAAGTAACAGAATCTGAGATATTTAAGAGATCACTACTTCCGGCAAAGTTTTGTTTTTTTTTTTTTTTTTTTTTTTTTCCCAGTGCTAGGGATTGAACCGTGGGCCTTTGTAGTGAGCTCCATCCCCAGCTCCTTTTTATTTGTTATTTTGAGACATTCACAAAGCCACTAACTTGCTTTGGCTGGCCTCGAATTTGCAATCCACCTTTCTCAGCCCCCCTAGTGTTGGGATTATAAGCACATACTACCACTCCTGACTTTTAACATTTTTAAAATTTATTTTTTCTTTTTAAACTAAGTCATGGATAACCCTCCAATATAGGAAACATAAAGAAGCAAGATTGTTCATCAATTTTGAGAAATCCTTCCTGGAGCTCAGCCATTCAGCCTCTTTATGTTATCACTTTCTCCTTCTGTAACGCCTGAACCCATTTCCAATTTCACTTCTGTATAGCACCACTCAAAAACAGATCGAGAAATTATTACTTGAAAGGAAAGCTGTGAGCGGACATACCTGCTGTCTTGATTATAAAGGGGATGCGTTCAATATTATAGTATTGTACTACCTGTCCATTTTTCACTGATGTTCTCTGTTAGAGGGTAGAAATGTCCTTCTATTTATGATTTGCTGAGAACTTTGCTGAGACATTCTTCATGGATGTCTTTTGAATTTGGTCAAATGCTTTTTCTGTATATTTGTACACAATAATTCTCTCTTCTAAATTTTTTGTGAATACAAAAAGTTAGTCTCGTGGATTTATTTTCCACAATAAGTCTTGTGGATTTATTTTCAAATGATTAACTAGGAACTTAAAAATATTATATTTTAAAATATTTCTCAATTTCGATTCACTGATGTTTTATTGAGGAATTATCATCTGTGTTCCTGGAGGCTAGAACTTTTGTTCAACTATTTCCTTCCCTAATAGCAATTTTATCAAGCTTTCTATGAAGATCATGGTCATAAAATGAGTAAGAAAATATTCCCATTTTCACTGGATAATCTAATTTTCTCTTTATTCTTTTTGTCTTTGATCAGTCTAGTTAGGGAGTGTCTCTTATTACATTTTCAACAATCTGAATTTTAAACTTATTATTTTTCCTTGTCGTTTGCCAATTTGATCATTTTCTTTTCTGTGCTTACTTTAATGTTCTGTTCCTTAATCTTTAATGTAGAAATTTTAATCTTTATTTTAGACATTTCTCCATTTAAAATTTCAGTATCGATATTTTCATGTCAATGGATGCTTCAACAATTATATCAATAGTTCTTTACAATCTTAGAAAAAAACCTTTGGGGGGAATTCATTGTATTTATTGAATTTAAAATTTGAAGAATTTCATAGGGGGAAATTTATGAAATAAATAACCTATCTTTTTTCCGCAAGTAGAATAAACATTACTGCCTCAATATATTATGGAATTATTGTTATTCTATTTTTGGGTTATCAAGAACCATGTCAAAATTAACATTTGTAACTGTTATGGTTTAAATATGAAGCGTTCCACAAAGACTCACAAATTGAAGGCTTGATGCCCGTGCGGGAATGTTTGAAGTTTGGGCTGGAGAGGTGAATGGATGGTGAGGGCACTGAGTTCACAGATGGATTAATTCAGTTATGTGTTCACAACTGAAAGGGCTCGTAGGGAGGGGGACCCTTTGCAAGGAGAGGCACGTCTTTGAAGGGCTTTATGTAGTCCTCAGCTCCAGTCGCTTCTTCTCTTGTCTGGCTGCTTCCCTTCGTCCTGCCCTGAGCTGAGCAGCTACCACATTCCTGCCTCGTCACAGGCCTAACACAATGCAGCAGCTGACCATGGACTAAACTATGAGCCAAACTAATATTTTCTTCAAGTTGTTTTTCTCAGGTATTTGGTTTTAACGACCGAGTGTTGATTAATAGATATTGTCATTTATCATCATTCCTATGAACTGAAATCCACAGAGCATAGTCAGAGTCTCAAAGAGATTTGGACATAAAAGGAGGCTGTATATCCAGACATTACTGCCATTTCTTCAAATTGTAATAAAAAATAAAATCCAGAAGTCGGGTAAGCATTCAGAATAATTGTAAAAGGGTGTATTAAATGCATTCTTTTGTTGTTCAATTCATATTTCCTTTCTATCTCCTTCTTGACCTGATCTACTTGAACTATTTAGTCTTAAGAGTCCATGGATTCTAAATCAAAGAACACACTGTTGTCTGAGAAGAAATACATAACTCACAATGCTATTTCAATTTTTAGATGATTCTCTAAGTCTTCATATATTTCAAGTGACAAGAGTGGAAATTAATTTTTCATATTAGACAATTCAATTCATATCAAATTATGAAGTAGGGAATCACTGTAAAAATCATGGAAAGAATTGTTGCTCTTAAGCATCAGCTTGGTATTACATTACTAAAGTTATAGAAGAAACAGTTGGATACAGTCCATGCTTGTAACGACACTTTATTCAGTTAATTCTTCAGCTGGTCACCATCGTTAGAATGTATAGGTTTTGAAAGGAGATTTTGAGCAGTCACTAAAACACAGGATGATGATATTAGCATTTGTAATCCAGTGATATTTCTGATCCTTGTAACTTCTTCTGTAAATACTGGAATTCATGTTGTAAAACATAATAGCATTCTATTTTATGTTACTGGCAAAAAGCCCTTCTTGTCTTCAAACTTACACAAATAGACAGAGCTCCTTTTATTACTGACTGTAAGAGAATTTGTAAAGTATTTTATAAAATTAACGACTACATTTAAAAGACAATAACAGCATTGACTGTATTCTTAGAAATGAGAGAATATTTTAGGAGTTAGGAATATTAAGAATGTAAGTTTAAAAGGTCACCTTTTCTATTTTGTGCTATCCAGTCACTTACGAAGATTTCCATGAATTTATGTTAATCACGAAAACAAAGTTTTGTCAAGAATGTATTATATTTTTCAGGAGGCCATTTAAAAACTCTTGTTTCTATTATAATGAATAATATTTTTGCTGGTGATTACAGGACTACACAAAGTTACAAAAATTGTTATATAAAAATCAATGCTGTATCTTCGTGAGAGTTCTCTATGTCAATATTTCATATAGTTCAATATAACACAACATTAATGCTTTACTGAGTGCCTACCGTGTGCCAGATACTGTGTTAAAATTGTTGCAGGCACTATTTAATTTATCTCCATAGCAGTCCATTGTGTATTCTTATGTAGGTTGTGAGTACTGAATAAATTAGGTAATTTGTTCGTTTTACCCAAGAAAGCAGTGAATGAAGACTCCTTCCACCCTGGTGTGCTGGACTGTGGGGCCCAGGCTAGGAAGCCTACTCTGACCTGACCGTCTATTTTGAGTTTATGTACAGAAAAAACAAGAATTAGTAGGGAAATCAAATAAATTTTACTAAGTGCAGGAAACAGAATCAAACGCCATTCGCATTTTTAGCTCTTATTAGCTCTTGCCTACATTATGCCTTTTTAATAACCTAGATATATAAGCATTTGTTCTCTAACACAATATGGAGAGATTATAGTCTCTAAAACTTTCTATCTCTGGCATCTATCGCAGTAGGTATGTGGCAAAAAAAATGTTTTTGGAATCAAACTGTTAGAATATAAATTTCAGATATATGCTTTCATACTTCCACAATTGCAAAAGTAAATAATGCATGAGGGAATCATAACTAATTAAGATAAAAATGTAAAATGTTTAGAAAAATTAAATTAAGCAAAATGCCTTAACATATGCTAAATCAAGGAATTCCAAAGACATACAGTTTTTATACATATTTCAGAACTTGAGTATGAAATATATATATCCCATAAATTTATTTCATGTCTAAATATGTTCAGGTGATATTATCTTTTATTGACAGACAAATTAAAATATACTCATTGAATTCAAAAGTGGGCCTAATATGTCTCTTCCTAACATGTATAAAACAATTTAAATGTAATTGGAATTCTCAAAGGAAGATGTCCAGATGCTTCCTATTGACCCATATGTAAAAGGATTCACCTGATTAACTATGTGCTAATTTCCAGAATCAATCAGATTATCCGGCAGGAGCAATTGTATGGGATAAAGTGAATATAGTTGAAAGCAAAAAGTGGCAACTCGAAGTCACACTCAGTAGCCAAGTTTGGGACTGTGATGGAAATAATCAGTAACGCTTACTTGCTCGGTGACTGACTACCACACGTTAGGTACCAATATAGTTCATGTAGAGAGATTACCTCATATAATCCACACAATGGATTTGGGGGAAAATAGAGTAACTATAAACCCTATTTTTGCCAATGGAAAAAGAGAAAGAGATTAACTGACTTGCCAAAGTCATACCATTAATAAACAATAATTAGGTTTGAGCTATACTATTTGTCTCTAGAAACTTACTCTTAAACTGTTGTCTAAAGTCAGGAGTATCAGTGATACAGATTTACTTAAATTCAAATATTGTAAGATGTTACTTCTAAACAGGTAGACAACCCTCAGGAAAGAATCTTGAAGTGCTAGAGTTTAGGAGCTGGGAGCTTGTCTCAGGTCTGATCAAAGTAGCTGTACTTTGCCAGTCAACTTCTCTATCTTTTGTGTGCCTCTATTTGCCAATTTATATGGTAAGACGTTCCACAAAAATGAATGGAAAAAATCATTTTCCTTCTCCAACATTCCAGATTTGCAAATACCCAGCTGGTTGTTCTTGCTCGAAACTCATTCTGCCACAAGCTTGTCTTCCACCCCTAGCATACGACCATATTTACATAAACAAGGAGAGTGTGGAAAGCCATTCATGTTGTTAAACTGGACTTCTAACTATTGACAAACCAATTTAAGACAATTTGATGATTCAAGACTATCCCTGAGGGCTAAAATAAAAACGGACATTAAATTAGACTTGGGATTTCAGATTTGAGCCAATTTAGGTATTACGCTTACTTGTTTAAAAGAGTTTTTTGAAGCTATAATCCTCCTTGCTGAAAATTTTTTAGTATATCTAACAACTTGCTTTTAAAATCATTGAGTAAGTAAAATTAAATTGGGGGGGTAATTTCCCATAATTAATACACTAAAACATAAAAGACATTAAATTTTAGCAATTCATCAAAAAAGAAGTTACATTCAGAAATATTTTGTAATCAGTCTGCAGTTTTGAAAAAAATAACAAAATATCTCATATAACTCAAGAAACAATTATTCCCCAAAGAAGATATTCTATAAGTTGTTGAACAGCTAGAGGATTCTCATGGATGAATAACAATAATTACAGTTTTGTGTATGGAATACACCTTATTTTCCTTGTGCTTTGATCCCCGTCTGCTCATTTCTCTATTCGGAGATCTTAGTCCAGCACATATTTATAAATGTAGAATCATCCTGAACAGACACAGCTTTTAAATTAGCTGATAGTGATAGTATTCTTGCTTGGAACTGAGAAGTCAAATGGAATGAATTTGTTTAATATATTCAACTGGATTTGTTTCTTCTGTTTCATGAAGAGAAACAGCCTGACCACCCAGTCTAATAGAAGCCTGAGGCCCACAAGCAGCCTACAAATACCACTGCCAACCACAGGGCGCGAGACCAGGAAAACTGTTTCCTGTGATTCACCACCTGGCAATGCTCAGCACATGCGGGCACAATCCAGGATGCTCAGGCTTGGTCCTGGGTTGCAGAACGGTCCTCAGTCTCAGGCGCCCAACTGCTGAATATCGGGAACCAAGCATCAACTCTGTCCTGAGTCTTCACTGAATAGCAAGAGGATAACCTGGCCCAGCTCATGTAGAGAACCAAGTCTACCAGAGAACCAAGAGAGCTTCGCCTACCGACAACATCGTGCTGCTAGAGTGTGACCGCCCTCTAACCTCTGGTGCTCCTACACTTAAAATACCCCGTGCTGCAAACCCTTCAAGAACCATTTTTCCCTGTTCATTTAGGTAGGTCTACTGCCTTATATTTTCCTTAAATATTCTACATTTTATTTTAAAAATAGGAAGTCTGGGGAAAACATTAAATTGTGATTTTCATCTAGGCAGATATATAGTTATCTCTGCTTAAAATACAATATAAAAATGAATTTCAATTAAAGACCTGAATATTTATTTATTTTTTAAATCTATATAATGTTAAATGTACAAGTGAGAAATACAAATTTTGAAATATTAAATTAGAGGTAATACCAAGTAATACTCAATGAAAATTCTAATAAATAAAACAGATATGTCTGCATTAAAATAAAACATTTGTATGACTATATATGTAAAACAAAAGTATATAAATGTTATACATGTATTTATATATATATATATATGTGTGTGTGAAACAAAAGTAAGCAAAATGCCTGAGTAAATATCTGCAGTATGCTATATGATAAAGGATTAACATACAGAATATATTTTAAAGGATCTAAAATTCTGCTTTTAAAGATTAAAATCTCCGTGGAAAGAAGACAAAATATGCAGAGACAGTTCACAGAAGATGAAACAGGAATACTCAGTAATAATTTAAAAGCTGCTTACCCTCACAAATAACTAGGAAAATGCACATTAAAACAGTGATAAACAACTTCTATGCATCTTATTGACAAAATTAAAAGAAAAAGGCTGATACTATCAATCATTAGCATAGTTGTCAGAAAATGACAATTTGTAAGTAATGTTGCAAAGAATATATAGTTGATTTCAATGAGGCGATTTGACTATGAATATTTGTTGAAAAATATTAACTAGGGTGTAAATTGCTTGATTTGAAGGTTTAGAGCGTATGTCTATTTGCTGCCATTATCTCTGCACCTGGTGTTCTTTTATACACACGCATGCGCGTACTCTCATGCATGCATGCACATTCACACTCTTGGGTGTTACTAAATAATTTCTGTATTGAATTTTTATACTCAAAAACACATTTTCTGTTCCATTTAGAGAGGCTTAAGAAGTTAGTTGGATAACATGGCATACTTGTAATTACGATTTTGATTTTTGTTTTACTGAAGCAAAATAGAAACATTTGTAATATGTGTACGTTTTGGTTGGGAAACTGACTCAAAGAACATGGATCTAATGTTTCATTCCCAACAGTAACATACCAGCTTTTGTCTACCTTGTCTGCTTCAATTTCAATGTCTAAACGCCTATTTATACTTTAATCACACCCTTATTTGTGCTAGCAAGCACTTACTATATACTCATCTTTCATGCATTTTGTTGCAGATCATAATGAAGAAACAAATACAACGTGATTTATCCTTCAAAAATGGAGGGAGGAGCACGTATACAACAAACAAGGGGGAAAGTGGTGAATGCTGAAAAGGTGAAAAGGTTAAAAAAAAAAGTTCAGTAGAGGCATAGAGGCACAGCGGAAGAAGGACTACTTCAAGTCTTGGGTAGAAAATATGACCTTTATGAGTTGATGTGTCTTATGTACACAACCTCTGCTTGATAATAAAATACCTGAAAATTGTAGGATAAAATAGCATCACTAGCTTTGCTTCACAATTGTATTTCCCAAAATGTTTCAAAAAAGTACAAATTTTGTAAATTCCGAGAGGAGCTTATGATCTTTAGCAAATCCTTGATAAGAATGAATTGTACTTCCCTGCATCCCTCGTCTAGAAATCCAGATTCCTAAACACACGTGAGTGAAGGGACGATGGGTTACACACGCCCATACTTGATCCATTTGCTATTGCACGGTATTACTGAAGATCATGATGGGATTTTTAAAAAATTTTCTTGAAATTTAAAAAATGTAAAAATTACTGAGACATTTATTGTTTTGCATATGCATTGTATCAATCACAATTGGGAAAAATTAAATTTACACAAAAAGCGAATTACTGTTATTTTTAACACCTCCTTTTTGTGGGCAATGTATCCTATCACTGGCTAATTCTGTTAGCTTAGGTCATTGATATTTATAAAAGGCCAGTATTTCACTTAACTCCACAGGTCTCTGCGCCTTTGCTACACTCCAAACGCAGATCTACCATCCAGAAAATAAAAACCTGAGTTATGAGGTTCTGAGTTTCCTGCTTGTGAGTAGACAGACATGATTCTTGGGCCAGGGGTAAGGAGAAGCAGGGGATAAAAGTGGCACAGAGGAAGAGTGAAAGAATGGGGGCAAGGAGCCAGGGAACCTTCTGGCACCAGCAAGGGGAGAGTGGAGCACAGGAAACTCTGTCTGAAAAACACATGCCATTTCCTGTCAGCTCAGTTACCTGACTAGCAACCATTAGATCTCAGTTCAGTCTCTGCCTCCTGTGTAAAGTCGATAGATTTTTCTCAGATGTTACTAAACAACACAAACCATTATTCTAACAAATATCTTGGTATTTTGTATTGTTTTCACAAGGAAAATTTGATTTGCTTAGCAAGCAAGCAAGTTCAACCCCTGCCCTCAAAGACAGACTTGCTGGGGTGTGCCTGAAGTCCTCCTTGGGTGAAGAAATGTTTCTGAAGGGAGATGGCACCACTTTTTCACTCCAGCTGAGTGGAGTGTGCAAGGTGAGGGCCAGCACAAAATTTCTTAACAACAGAAAAGATAATAAAGGGGGCAAAGGAGAAAGTGGGGAAGTATATCATGACAAGTAGTTAAGTGATCTAGAAATAAAGCAGAACTCTCAGGCTTTAAAGAAGTGATTCCAGACATAGAAACAAAAAAATGCATCACATACCGAAGTGACTCCAGAGTCTACATTGCTTTAGTAATGGTGGCAAAATGGTAAAGGGTTGGACATGGCAATGCACTGGGTCTAGTCTCTGTAAAGCTCTGAGTGAAACACCAACTTTCCACATGGACTCCACACCGTAATTGTTCATTTACAAACTGTCTGCTTTCAAGTGTAAGCCAATGCAGTAGCAGTACAGGTGTCCTTTTTTTAATCTTGATATATTCAGGAACTCACATAACACAAATACTGGTGGTACAATAAAAAGTGCTAGGAAAAAAAAAAAAAACACAGTCCAATTTGTGTCTTGGGACAGAGACTGGGAGACTGAGCTGGGCTGAACCATCAGAATCGGTGCCAACCAGACACAAGACCAGCCAGCGAGTCTTGAGCTTGTGCCCTGCTGTCCCCTCCTGGCCCAAGGTTTATCCTCTAGCAGCTAAATCATTTCCCTTGCCCGTTAGCCCATAAAGAAAGGGAGACAGAAACAACAAAACCGAGATATTATGTCTTGTTGAAGGCCATACGATGGCCTACTATTTATTTAAGACTTCCTGAAGATCGTCACTCAGTACCATAATATGAACACCCAACCATTCCCCCTCTGTTACTTGTTGCCATGGCGCATTTATTTGGAAAAATTGGTGGTATAAACTATCATACATAATACACGTGTGGAGGGAAAGCCCACATGCTCTTGGAAAACATAGGAAGGTCCGTCCTCTGTGTATTTACTCCCCTGATCGCTGATGTCGGTGCTCGAAAACCCAGAGCCAACATTTAGAAGACTTTTATTATTCTAGCCGTTAAGAAACTCAGAATAACATTTACTTAATACAATTTTTAAAAGGTAAGCTCAAGTTATTTATAAAAAGCTTTAGAAATGTTGGTTTTAAAATCACTGGTGTATTAAACCATAAATGCCAACTCAATATGTGTATTTTAAAGTATCATTATGTATTTGGATAAAACGGAAGGAAATTTTTGTTTAAAATATGCCAATACATGAATATTAAAAGATAAAGCAATTCTAAACATCTTTTATAAGTTTTTTTTATGATGGTTGTTTCAGATGTTTGGCTCTGAGGAGCTAGGATTTCCCTTTATTTCTTGAAAGGGTATCAATTATTTGCCTATGGAAAGAAGGGAAATGAGAAATTTTGTTCATTTTAATAGACAAAAAACAATGTTTGAGGGATATGTACAATAGAAATGAAAATGAATCTCAAATTTCTTAGAATGAAATAGAACAATATAGAATGAAAATGAATTTTAAATGTATTTAAAAGAGACAGTTCATTTACCTGTGTTTTTAAACTTCTATCCAGTGGGTTATATCACAATATAAAAATACCAGAGGAAATTAAATGGAGAATTCTAATCAAAGAGATTATTGTTTATATAGGCAGTAAGGCTCTTTCTGTAAGTGGGAAGCCTCAAAATATCTTTCAAGTAGCCCAATAAAAACTGATTTATTAAATTTAATATTCTTGGCAAGTATACACGTGATTTGGCCAGATTATTCAAGTTCAGCCTCAGCAGTCCTGAGAGTTATTCAAGATTGTGCTTCCAGGAGGCTTATAACCTCCATTTTCTATTAACACTCCCAGCTGAATATTAAAGAAATTAGTGTGTTTAAGAGTTATTTTGAGTTTTATCAAATAATTTGGAAAATATACCAGGCAATTAGAAAATGATGCCTGCAGAAATGGAATTCATGTGTTGGGGGTTTAGCTCAGTGGTACAGTGCTGGCCTAGCAAGTGCAAGGCCCTGAGTCCCATCTCCAGCCCCCTCCCCTCAAAAAACAAATAAAAAATGGAATTCTTCAAATGACCACTTTTTCTTCCTAGCCTCATACTAGTCTATAGGGCTCATTCCTACTAGAGGCAATATGATCCATTTATTAAATAATGTACTTTTACAGCAAGGAAACCTTAACACATATTCAACATTCCAATTTTTGTAGACAAAGAAATAGTGCCAAATTTTTTCAGTCTTCAGAGATGAGTATATGTATGTGTATGAATTTTAAATGTGCTTTATTCATGTTTAAATTAAATTTATTTTAATTAGTACATGAAATCATAAAATTGTACTTATTAATATGGTAGTGTGAGTTATTGATTCATGCATGTATACATTGTGCAATGTGCAATGTTTCAATTAGATTTAAAGTTATCTCTCCCCTCAAAAGTTTATCATTGATGGTAAAGACTCTATGTATTATATGTATAATGAACATATTATGTATTACATAGCATGTACTATATAGATGTAAACAGGAATATACAGAGATATACACATTTATATGCATAGATACATATATATATATAAATATATTTTAAAAATCCTGGAGTCAACCTCTCTGGCTATGTTTCTTCATATATTTATGGATGTGTGTGTGTGTGTTTATGTGTGTAGAGAAAAAGAGAGAGAGGCTGTTCAGAACAATCCTGTCTTTTTACTACATAACCACTGTGTGATTTTACAATGAAGAGCTTTAATGCTTTTGGGGTGCTCTCAATTTCCTCATTAATAAAGCCAATTTCCTAGCATTATTAAAATAACTTTCTAATAGAGTAAGGATGTTTTCTTTGGAACTCAAGTAGCTTTAAGAACTAAAAGTTTTTTATTTGACTTCACTGCAACTTCTCTGGTAGGCTGCACGTAACGGAGAATGCAGTGTCCCCAAGAAGTTACTGAGCAAATCTTATGTCTGTCTTTGTGTGTTTTTGCAAACGCGTCACATGTTTCTGCAGCGGGAAGAAGAGTGGGTTTCTTCACAGTTATTCAGCTGGTTGGTGTCAGCACCAGCTCTAATTAGTCACTTCACATCATCATTCATCAAGCAAGAAGAGTTCTCACTGCCAGGAATTAGTTAAGACTGATATTCAGAACCCTGAATAGTGGGCTTACCGCAAGGGAATCTTTGAATCCATGTTGGTTGCTGGAGATATCAAATCTTCATCCTCTACGGAGCCATCTTACATGAGAACTGCAAAATAGCCCAGAATAAGGGACTATTCACATTATAACTAGGATATTAATTTTCTAGCCAGATTTACATAATTACGTGCAAGCCATTAAATGCAAATATAGACACAGTCTCATGCATTTCTTATTTTGCCACAGACTGAAATTTATCTTGTATATTTGGTTCATTTACTGCAATTTTTATATTTTTCTTCAGAATTGAACATTATTCTGGAGAGGTAGTGTGGACTGAGAACATGGTAAATAGAAAAGCAGTTTGTATTTACACTTTCTGTGAAATCCCTAGAAAAAGATATTCTTCCTTAACACATTTAATATTACTATCTTGAAAGGTTACAGTTGAAAAAATATTTTTACAGAAAACATTCAGGCATTTTGAGTGGGTCAAAATACTCTTGTCTTCCAAGTGGGACTCCTATTGAAATTCTTTGTCCACAAAGTGACCGTACCTAAACCCAGGCTTTCCATGTGTGTGAGGAAACAATTAAGATTTAACAAGATTTAGGAGAAGAAAAAAAAATCCTTTAACTTCTAGAATAATTCATCACCTTTATGTCATAGAGAAATATGACCATTTGTTAAATTAGATTAATATTTAAAATCTTATCTTGATAGAAATATTGCAATACAAACAATTCTTATCTGATGAATATGATGCAATCTCTCGCATGTCTCAGATAAGGTTTGCCAGACAGGGTCGAACACTAAGTGATCGTGTTCAATTAGTCTCCTTAACTAAACAAATCATCCAAAGATTGCTTACCTTCCCCATCTTATGAAAGGGGTTGATAATATGATTAAGAATTTAATAAAGCTCTGTGTATGTATAGTGAAAACATTTTCACGTTTCTATGTTAACCCAGCTTCCTTTATGACTTCAAGTTACTGGAAAACTACACTGAGCAAACTGGAGATGAAGTAAGAGGTTGTATTAGCCAAAGTTTGCTTTCTTCTCTCTCTTCCTCCCTTCTCTCCCAGTCTCTCTGTCCTCCCTTGTTTAACTGATTTTCTTTCCTATTTTTTTCCTTTTTCCTTTTTCTTGTCACAGATGTTACTAATGATGCATCAGTTGCTGGAACCAATGTGGAAAATATTTCACAAAAGAAATAGTATCCCTTTAGAATTACTGCCAGGTATAAATTGATTCCATACTCTCTGGCTATCATTCTTGTTGATTCTAATTCTTTCAGCACAGAAATGTGTTTTCTTGCATTGACATCTGATGTTTTAGTTCTCACTACTCCACATGACATCTTTCATTCTTTCATGTGGGGTAGGAGGAGAGAAGTAGTTGACTGTGTCTAACTCTCCAAAAAAATTAAAGATGGAAAACGATGGTTTAAATGGCTCCCTTAGTTTATTTTTAAAGTTGTATATACTTTAATTTCCCGTTGGTCCACTATGACTTGACTTTAAAATATTGTTCAAAATATATCTTGATAACTGACAGTTATTAAGTGTTTGGATACTCTTCTAAATATACAGTTACAGGAAACGGTTTTCTCAAAACTATTTCACCTGATGAGAATTCCCTAAATTTCTTTTTTTCCCCCTAAATTTCTAACTTATAGATTACAAAAGATTTTATAGTTCACCTAATATGTGAACAAAACACTCGTAATGATATCTACTCTCTGAATGTTTCCATGCAATGAGTTACTTTCTCATGAGTCATAGATTTTGTCTCGTTCACAAAAATACATCAGTCAAACTTTAAAATGGTTAATTTCGTATCTTTGCTGATGTGTGTTTTGAATAGATTGAAAACAAGTAAGAAATGTTAAAAGGTGAGCTATCTGGTATACATCTGTGCTCATCCACCGTGTAAGGCAAGAACGTTATACTTCCCCAGATAACTGAAGAGCAGATTTGAGGGGGCTCAGGGACTTTTCTTCTCTGTATTATTTTAATAATAAATGATACCTTGTGAGATAATCTGAAACGTAGTGATTTCCAAAGCATCCCCGACTCTCCAAAGCATCTTTATTCCTCTTCACATTACTCCACACGGTTTATTTAAAAAATTACGAAACACATGAGAACATCCTCAGAAATGTCACATAGCCAACACAAGTAAGACACCTTGTTAAATGAGTGTATTTTAAACTAACACATAAAGATCTCAGCTTTCACTCTTCTTGAGAATTCTATGGAAAGAATAATTAAATATAGATTATATTTTTCTATATTCAGTTAGAATAACAGTATCTTATTTCTTGCTAACTTCCCTCCCAGAATGGGAAACTGAAGGCTGGATAGAAGATTGTGCTCGCTGCCCAGACTGTAAACTCTGAACTTAGATGCAAAGTGAGCACAAAAAATGGGGAATAAGGAAAGTACATCTTTCCTTCCTTCCTTCCTTCCTTCCTTCCTTCCTTCCTTCCTTCCTTCCTTTCTTTCTTTCTTTCTTTCTTTCTTTCTTTCTTTCTTTTTCTTTCTTTCTTTCTTTCTTTCTTCTTTCTTCTTCCTGCTTGCTTTCTTGCCTGCCTGCCTTCCTTTCTTCCTTCTTTCTTTCTTTCTTTCTGGCATTACTGGGAGTGAAATTCAAGGCCCATCCCAGCCCTATTTTATGTAGAGACAAGGTCTCTCTAAATCAGTAAGTTACCCAAACTGGGCTGAATTTGTGATCCTCCTGCCTCAGCCTCCCAAAGCGCTTAGATTACAAGGGTGCCCTTCCAGGTCAGTCATTCTCTGCTCCTCACTCCACTAGGTTAAAAGCCTGTAGTGCAACACATAAGACAGCTCATGACCCAGTTGCCTTTTCCACTCCCACCTCTCTCAAGTATTCATGTCTCTCTGCCCTCCACAAACACAACCACTACATTACTAATATCAAAAAATACTTACATTAGTAGGCTTTCTCCTCACTGAGACACAATACTAACACCCACAACTTGAAGAAGGAGAGGGTTTTTTTTAATATATTTTATTTTTATTGGTAGACGATCATAGTACATTACAATTACATTCCTTGTGGGAAGTTGGTACATGTACGTAACACACCCTGATCCTTTTATTCATCTTCTTTTCCTCCTCTCCTCCCCCATATCATGTGCTTATGTCGATGCCAATTTATTATTATCATTATTGTTTCATTAACATATTTTATTAGTACACGTTTGCAATACATGAAGTTTAAATTCTTACTAGGGAGCAGGTACCTATACATAATACAGTGTTTCTTTTTTTTTAATCCCCTTCCCACCCACCTCCCTTTTTCTGTCTCTAAATCATTTTTCCCCATTTTTATTCTCATTGTTATTATTGTTCTTACTCATGTTTATGATAAATAATGTTTATATTCGCTGAGGTTCTTAGGTACATGG
The DNA here is from genome assembly GCA_004026905.1 of Hystrix cristata. Lineage (NCBI taxonomy): Eukaryota > Metazoa > Chordata > Mammalia > Rodentia > Hystricidae > Hystrix > Hystrix cristata. The sequence goes on from PVJO010016943.1 coordinate 34,505, forward strand.
AACATTTTAGATCTTCTTACTTCCCCTTCATTTTCCCCTCTCTCCTTGCCCTCAGTCTCCTGGACTCCTTCCCAACTGCCAGATATCTACCCCCTTGTTTCCTTCTACCCACCCTTTACTGTGCTCTTTGCTTGTATTCTGCCACACCTAATGAGAGATACCAAATGATATTTAAGCACTATTTTTAATCATATGTGTCTGATTTATTTCACTTAACATCACATTTTCCTGGTGCATCCATTTTCCTACAAATTTAACAATTTATCCTTCTTTATAGCTGAGTAGTAGTCTATTATAAATAGCACGTTTTGTCTATTTGTCTGTTGATTGGCATACAGGCTAATTCTAGAATTTAACTATTATGAACTGTGCTGCTATAAACATTGTTAGGCATGTATTACTGTAGTATGATGTCTTTAGCTTTTGGGGAGAGGATTTAGAAGGGGAATAGCTGCTCATATGGAATTTCAGATTTTACCTCTTTGAGAAACTTCCATACTGATCTTCACAATGATTGTACTAGTTTACATTCCTACCAACAATGTAGAAGGAGTCCTTTTTCACTACAGACTCGCCAGCATTTGTTATTCTTTGATTTCTTGATGATTGCCATTCTTTCTGGTGTAAGCCAGAATCTTAGCCTTGTTTTAATTTGCATTTCTCTAATGGCCAGAGATGCTGAGCATTTTTTAATGTTTATTGGCCATTGATACTTCTTCTGAGAAGCATCTGTTCATTTCACTTGCCCATTTCTTGATTGGGTTGATTATTTTAGGTTGTCTAACTTTTTTTAGTTCTTTATATAGTCTAGATATTAGTCCTTTTTCTGAGGAACTGGAGAGATTTGATTTGCTCACAATTTCAGAGGTTTTCAGTCCAAGGTGTGTTGGCTCCAAGGCAGGAATGTCACGGTGGAAAGGAATGATAAGGGAAAATTGCTTAGTTCATGGTGGCCAGGAAACAGATCTTGGGAAGCGAGTGCCAGGGAGGAATGGGTCAGAAGCAGACATAGAGCCCTGGGCCATGGGTCCATGAATACTCAGATGTATGTATTACCATCCCCTGGGCAGTTCCCAAAGCCAGTCAAACTGCAACTCCACCCTAATTGCCACAGCACCTCACTGAAAGAACCTTACTGATTTGCACCTCAGGCCTTTGCAAGTACTGATTCCTCTGCCTGGAATCCACTTCCCTCACTCACCTTTGCTGAGTTGGTGAATGTCCATTTGTCTTTTCACATTAGAATTAAGCATTAGCTCCTACATAAAATCATGCCTGATACAGGCAGGGATTATTTACCAACTTTTGCTTCTATGTAATTATCCTTCTTTCTCAAATGCTTTCTCTGATTGTTTGCTTTCCTCACATACTGACTCGCTAGGCTTTGAAAGCTCCGAGTGTAGAAATCCCATGCTGTTGTGTGTGATTTCTCAGTACTCAGTCTTGCTTAGACATTTGCACAAACAGATAACTTGGGAATGTGTTCAGTGTGCATTAGGAGACTGCAGAAGTAGAATAATAGTCCCTTTATAGGTCAGTCAATGTCGACGTTTTCTTTCGTGATTTTCCTATGGATCTGAAAGCCAATCATTTATCAATTTGTGTACACTTTAAGCACAATCCTATCAGTGGAGGATGGGATGAAAGTGTGATTTAAGAGCACAAAGTTACAGTTTGATGGTTATTTAGTTATTTGATAAACTCATGCATTAAAGCTTTTCTCCAAAGTCCAGCACATTCATGCTCTTGTTTCAGCCCCACATGGTCTTCTGAGCATGTAGGTAGTATGACTCTTGTTCAACTGATCATTAGTAAGTGTGGTGGGCTGATATGGTCAACTTGACCAGGAACGCCCAAATGGACTGAGTTGGTGGGTTCTGGGCATAGAGGATCCACCTGAGGATTGTTGCCAACACAATACAGAGGAGAATGGGAGCAGAAGATGGCGGCGGCTGTTTCCCAGGAGAAGTTCTATTGTGGCTGGTTCCCTCAGAAGGGGATTTGGCTGTTCTCATTGCAGAAATGAGCTCAGGGTCTTGCTCTCATTGGGGAGGGCTGCTGTTCTCTTCAGGGGAGCTCTGGTCTTCCTCTCCGCAGTGAGTGTCCTACCCTGGCTCCAGTACAGATTTTTCCAGTCTTGGGTCATTCTTCAAACTTGGGTCATTTGTAGGAAAATGCACACGCCTGAAGACCATAATGTTAATGAAATAAATCAGATGCAAAAGCTTAAATACATTATGGTTTCTCTTATACAAGAAACCTAATATATAAATACAGAGGAAAATAAAAGAAAGATAATAAGAAGTAGGGAGACGAATCTTTCTCAAGTGGGAAGGGGAATCAAGAGACATATTGGGAACCAAGATGTATCATGTACAGGTACAAAATAACCATGTTGATTATGAACATTATGTATACAATGTACCAATACATGGTCTTGGTAAAAATAATAAAAAAATTAAAAAAAAGAGACATATTGGGGAGGAAGAGAAAGAAAGAGATTGAAAAAAGGAATTAAGATGTGTTATGTACATAGTATCTATTATACCTCTTTGTCCTTATTTACACTTATGGTTTCTCATATCAGAGAAACAATTCAATGTGTACTCATGCATGTCTGATTTATTTCACTTAAGAGTATGTTCTCAAGGAAGATGATATTGAAAAGAGAGAAGAACTAGAAAAGGAGAAGGTGGAAAAGAAGGAAAGGAAAAAGGAAAGAAAGGGGAAAGGGAAAAAAATGGAAAAATGTAAATAAACCTGCTGTAAATAGGGAAGGATGGGAGAACGGAAAGGAGGAATGGGGAAGAAGAGGGGAAACCAAGATATATCATGTACAAGTACAAAATAACCATGATGAATGTGATCACTATGTATACAATGTACCAATACATGATGTTAGTAAAAAAAATAATAATAAAGATGTGTTATGTACATGCACCGATACTGCACAAGGAGTATAAGCATTATGTACTGCAAACATGTATTAATAAAAAATTTTTTCTTGGAAAAGCTGAGATTGATCCTTAGGTCAGCTACCTGGACTCTCTTCCATGAATATACTGCAACAGTGACTTCTATTCAAACACAAATGATGGAAGTAAATAGCAGCTCCAAAATTCTCAGAAATAGTGAAGCAAAGACAAGCACCAATTTCCAATTGACAAAGAGTCACTTAAGGAACATCCTGGCTATCCTAGAATGTGGGATGGCTCTGAAGGATACTGACGTTTCATATATACTTGTTTATCAGAGTCTTTTTTCTAGAAAATCATGCTCACCAAATGTCCCTTCGGCCTGTAGCATTTTATGGCTGTGTCCTCTTTCTCCAACAACTAAGTTGGTCCCATTCTATGATTATTTTTGAAAAATCATCAGAATATGAAAAAATATTTCCTTATGAGTCATATAATTCTATTTTAGTGCCTTGTAAGCAAGTTTGTACATGAAACATGGAAATGAGAAACAGCTGGACTCAAAGATTCATAAGTGAGAAAGTTTCTTAGTAATCTAGTTTACAGAATGTGCAAAATGGCTGAAAATTATTTTGTTCAAAAGCAGACTTCTGAAAAGCAAATCTAATTTCAACATCAATGTAACTTGAAACATAAAAATATTTCACACTACTGCTAAGATTTTTAAACAAGAAAGACTTTTCTTATTTTAATGGTACAATTTAGATATACATAATGATAACATTCATCATAGGGAATTTGTAAGACTTGTTAACTTGTATAGTTAGGTATTGGATAAATCAAAGAACAGGCTAATGATTACTGGAAATAATTTGCTAAAATATATTTAAAAAGATAACTTTTATATTTTATTAGTAAAGTAGTAGCTATATTTGTAATATTTCTGAGCATTCCACTTGAAAGGCACAAAAGTTTTGGATTATAATTTTTAAAATAATAATACTGGCTATAAATAGAAATATTTATAATAAAATTTGCATCATATGTTTATACCAACTGATCTAAGGAGAATATTGATAGTGCGACATGGTAGCAAAAACCCATTGGTTGCCAATTTAAAAGAAAACTCAGTTATTATATGGAACAAGTAGTACTCAGGATACAAAAGTTTTCCTCTTGCATCTTTGAAAATAAATACATTCTTCCTAAATTGTTTCAAGTAGAAATGGACTCAATTACATCAAGATGATTTTAAAACACACTACATTCAATATGATTTGTCCAATGTGCTGAATTTTTATGTTCTTGGCAATAGTGCTTGCTTTTTAAATTGTATGTCTAGATTTTCCCATTCAGAGTTTAAAAGATAATTGCCAAAGAACTCAGCATCAGTCTAGAGCTGTTCTGTAATTTTTATTTTGGGTGTATTACAGAAATCCTTGTGAATATGTTGCTATTGTGAACAGGGTTAGCAATGTTACATCTGCGATTGTTTTCAGACTACTTAGAGGTCAAATATACACAGTTCAGGAGCAAAATAGTTTTCCAAGCAATAGGACACACTGACCTATATTTTCACAGCTTCTAAAGAAAAATAAATAATACAATCTTCACTGAATATAATTTCTAACATTACCTGTCAAACTCCATCCTTGATTATCATATTTAATAATCTCTAATACACATGCATTTTAAAGGTTTTTCTTCCACTTGCCTTTCTGTTCAATCTTTTATTATGAAAATTAACACAGTAAAACTTTACTAAAATATAACCTTACAATTTCAGGGTGAAGAAAAAGAGAAAGATAGGTTGGCTGGCAACACCCTCTCTTTGTGTGAATAAACATGTACTAATTAATGTAATACACAATCACGTATAAATATAGACTGCTTACTCATATATAGAGTAACTAATAATGTATGCATTATACTAATTACTCATGAATAAAGACTAATAATATATACATATGTATTAATCATTCATAAATATAGACTAAATAATGCAATTTTGTTGAGGTCACATTTTTAGAACTCATCTTGATTTCACAATTTTATAAAATATCAAAACATTATGGGAGCAAGTTTTTAGGAATGTTGACCTATTGAAGCATGCACCTTGAGATGTCTGTCAATGGCAGTGACATCGCTATGAAAGTTTTCTCCTGAGCCTCAGTAGCTTCTGAGTTTCCTTGTTTTAATGACAAAGTCACAGTGGTTTGAAACTCATGTAGACTTTCTCTTAGCAGAGTTCTGTGCATATCATTCTTAGATTTATTCCTATCCAAGGCATTATGGGTGTCACCAGCTCCACAGCTAACAGCTGGCCTCTCTGGCCCTCAGGGCGCCCCCTGCAGGTGGGTGATCAGGGGTCCTGGGGCTTCTGCTGATGAGCCTACCAGATGGTTTCTAGGTACATAGACACAGTCACACTTTACAGTTTATATCCATGTTTATGATGACAAAGTTGGGATGTTTTGGAAGATTTCAGTAGATGACCAAAGATAAGACAAGCACATAAAGGAAAAAGAAAAAAAAACTACCTTCAGTTGAATACTTTTCCAAGATTATGATACAAAATTTATAGGGATTCCATATTTTGCAACACACACAAAAATATTTTAAACGTAGAAAATTGTGTTTCTTATGGAAACTCAAGTTAATCTTGTGTGACTATAAGGAAATTATACATGGAAAACTATACCCAACATTGTGCTTTTGAGTTGTTTTTTGTTTTTTTGTTTGTTTGTTTGTTTGTTTTTGGTGATGAGGATAAAACTCAGAGGTGCAGTAGCACTGAGGTCTGTTGCTAAATCCCCTCCTCATCTTTTTCCTCTTTTGTTTATAGTTCTAGCCAGAAATTGCAAATTACTTCTACTTTTCCTTCTGATTCTTTATTCTCAGGTATTGAGTTTGGATGTATCTTTCTGTACAGTTCATATTTTTCCTTCTTAAAGTATATGCTAAGCTTTGGGAAAGAAGGTAAAAATCCTATAGGAAATAACAGAGAGAAGAGAGAGAATCTTGGCTTATATTCCATCAAAATTTCGAATATGTTCTGCTAATAAACTTTAACCTTTTCAGTTTAAAAACTAATAAATCTGTTATTTATTC
>PVJO010016944.1:0-40508 GCA_004026905.1 Hystrix cristata
ATTTTTACAGAGGCTCACAAATATGAGTTTGCCTTGAGTCTCAGTGGAGGTTGTCAGTTTGTCTTTTACAGCAATGCTAAAACTGCTAAGACTGGCAATTCTTAGAGATGGACTAAATGCATTCATGAACATGAATCTTTTGAGCATTCTTTGGAATGCTCTGGTTTAGCTCAAAAATGTTGCCCTAAATCTTCATGTGTTCAGAAGCTGAGCTTTTGGAAGGTGATCAGATTATGAAGAGCACTATAACTGACTTTCTTTTAGAAAGTGGAGTCTGGTTGGAGGTAGATCATTTGCAGAATGAGCTGAAAGAGTATGTCTCCTTCTTTTTCTTTCCAATTCCCTTTGTGCTTCCTGGTTGCCATGGTATAACCAGCTATCCTCCACCAGTTCTTTCAATCATGACCTTCCTGCATTGAAGCTGTCCTACTATGGACTCAATCCTCTAAAAAACTGAGAGCCACAACAAACCTCTCTTCTTTTAAATTCTGAATGTCAAGTATTTTGTCCTAGTTACAAGAGAGTAATTGACACCCCCCTCCACCTTGAGGCTACCATGGAATGCTTGGCTTTACTTAAAGCCACTTTGGGAACAGCTGGAAGGAAAACCCTTTAAAGAAAGACCTGAAGTATATTATTGGTAAAGTAAGAACACTATTGAAACTGGATTAGAAATTTGTTTGGAATTGCCTACTATGATTATCAGTGTTTCTCAAGCTCTGAATATCAATGTCTTTGAGTGTTTAAGATGTTCTTACTTCATTATGTCTCTCACACCTGAGTTCTCAACATAGAAACAATATGTGGACTGAGAACTATGAAATAGGAACCCCAATTTGGGATCAGCACAAACAGAGATGATCCTACACGGCAACATAGCTGGTATGTGAGTAGAGATGTGGGTTTTTGAGTCATTCAGCCTTGGGATGGGATCATGCACCTTTCTATCAGTCTCCTAAGGCAGATTCCTCCCCCATTTTTTTTTTTTTGTGTGTGTATGTGTGTTGTGAACATTAAATAGAGTAGAACTACTCATGATGACATAAGTCATGTTGTACTTAACAAAGACCCCCAAATGTAGGTGTTATTCCTCATTATATATGATTCTATATTTGTGAATATGCTTACTCTCTGAAGTTTGTCCATATCCTAAAATTACAAAGGTGCTTCTGTGGTTGTTTATGTAAAACAGTGAAAGAAAGTAATCACCCCATGTCTCCACCTAAAGCCACACAAGGCCATGCTCTGACATCTTTGGTCATCTTCACACTATAAAAAAAGCACTGTTTTCACTGAGTGCTTAGTGTCGTATTGTTTACAATTTTGTATTTTTGGTAGATTATGATCTTTTTCCTTTTTACAATCACTCCCAAGCCTAATGTGGTAGTACTGTCTAATGTTCCTAAGAACAAGAAAGCCATGATATGCCTTATGAAGTAAATATGTCTTTTAGATAAGCTTTGTTCAGGCATGAATTATAGTGTAATCCATGCTAATGAAGAAAATAAATACATGAAATAAGATGTCTTTAAATAGAAGCACACATAAAACAAACACATTCATTGACTAGTTGATGGAAATGTGATCAGAGGCTTGCAGGCACCTCTTCCTGTATTTCCTTTAGAAGCCATCGTACAAAATCTACTAATTCATTGTATGTGGTGACGTCTGAGATTATAATTACTGTGAATATGAGAATAGATGATATCTTGAATAGAGATTTTTTTCCTCACCTTCAATGTGAGTAGAAAGAGACAGAATATTAATATTGAATATGCCAAAATGTTCTGCAACAGAGGAAAACAGAAATGTGGACATTACCAATTTACTACTTAAAATCCTCATTGGGAAAATTAGCTGTACCAAAGCCCAAGAGATCTGGAAGTATCATCTAGAAGTATAATCTAGAACTATGATCTAGAAGAATCTGATGATACTGGGCCCTAATGGGCTAACAATTACAAAGTTTATAGCAAGCATCATTAGGCTTTGGGCCCAGGACTCTGCAGGGTATTTAACGTACCTTCAAGCATAGTACTTGCTCTCGTATCTGGAGAATATACCTGGGAAAAGATGAATCAAGTGAGTGAAGAAATTTGGAACTAACCATATGCTCAGAGCTTCAAACAAGCCTCGACTATCCTGTCTGTCTTTTATTCTGTATTTGATCCAAAGAGACACTTTTACAAACAGATGGGCAGACAAATGTACACGTAGATAGACACACAAAACAGAAATTATGTATTCAGTCAATCATTGATTGAATATGACAAAAGGTTTCAAAATAACAAATGAGTTAATATTGCATGTGCTAATATCTTTGCATTACAAATATACTTGTGTGTTTAATGAATGTATGCTTCCTTGAAATGGGGAAATGTAATAATTAATTATACAAATTTTATAAAGTATAAGTATTTATTTTTAGTAGAATGGGTTTTCAGTAAAAATAAGTGAGATACAATGTGTGATATGGAATGGAAGCATTAATTAGGAACAGAGAGAAGGATGAAGAGGAGGTAGGTAAAGACAAAAAGGTGGAAAATGTAGCAGAAGAAAAGGAAGAGGAAAAAGAAGTAGAATAACTCTTAACATGCATAGCATTTCAATACATAAAACAAAATTTTAAATCTATTATACAATTGATTTGTCAAAACATCAGAATACACTGTACGAAATGATGGGAATAAACTCAACCCCTTCGCACTATGTACTTATACTACAGTTTTGTTTCATTTTTTTCCAAAATTCGTGAATTCACTTTAACTTACTTCCTATCTTCTGCTTTTCATTTAGAGAGTTGTAGCTGCTTATGCCCCTTTATATTTGCATTTCCTGAGTATATAATGGAGCTACAAAGTGCACAATTTTGATTTAGGATGAGCATATTGAACAGCTCCTTTGGAATAAGTGTCTTATACGTTGGAAAAAAGATAAGGGAGAAAAACATGTTGAATTCAGTTTTGGGTTACATTTTCCTATTTTTATAAATCCCTTAAGCAATGGTTCCCAACATTTCTGGTGCCAGGGGCCAGTTTTGTGGAAGAGAAATTTTCCATGGAGGGAGAAGGTGGGAGGATGGTTTATGGATGACTGAAAGGAATTGCAACCTAGATTCCTCAAATGTACACTTCACAGTAGTGTGTGCACTCCTATGGGAATCAAATGTCACTTCTGATCTGACAGGAGGTTGAGGCCAGGAGGTAATGTGACTGATGGGAACCCGCTGTAAATGCAGATGAAGATTTGCTCACTTGCCCTCCATTCACCCCTTGCTGTACTGCTCGCCTCCTGATAGGCCACAGACAGGAACTGGTCAATGGCCAAGGAGTTGGGGACCCCTGTTTACAGGAATATTTGGAAGACTACAGCAAGTACAACCATGAAAAAACTTAAGTCTTTCTCATTTAAATCAACATCTTCTAGCTATGGTTTCTGTAACTGAGGTTCTCTCATTCATCACTCTTAAAAGATCTGATAATTACTTGCAACAAAAATTTGTTCTACACTTTAGCAAAACATAGTGTACATCTTCTCATTTTTCTCCAGATTTTATTATGGGAAAAAGAGATGGAAAGAACTGCTATAAAGTTGAGACAAAGCCTCAGAATTGAGAATTATGGCAAAACCACATGAATTTAATGTTATTTCCTGTGTTGTGTTGGTGATGGGATTAACGTATAGAGATAGTGAAGAAGAGGGGCTTATACATCAAAGGCAAGGTGTTAAAGGTTATAGCAAATGCCCACACAGTGCCTGACAGATACACTGAACCTGTACCCTTTGCATCAGATGATTCTGGTTCTAGTGAAGGAAGAGATGTTGACATCGTCTTTTCAAACAAAGAATTCAGATCACAGTGGAGCACAGCTAGATTTTGATGTTGCAGGCCCTTGATCTCAATGGCATTGACAGCACCAGAGTCAAATAAGTTTCCTAGTCCCCAACCTAAAACAGCATGATAGGAAAGACCTTTCAAAAAGAAGGGGTCTTTTTGTAAGTGCATAAAACTCAAGTGCTCAAGTGATTTTCTTTGATGTGTTCGAGGAGTTGTCTAATGCTGTTAGTACGCTAGGGCTAAGATGTTGGGCTGGAGTTAGAAATGCCCTCACAGAGACCTCTGGTTTTTCAGGCCATCATTTCACTTACAGAGAAGGAAATAAAATTATCCCAGGGTCTATAATGAACCACACACTGCTGAAATCCCCTCATGTAGGACATTTCATGTACTCTTTTCAGTTGCCTTGAGTGGGAAGAAACAGATAACTTTTAATCAGTGACTCAGGATTCAAATTCTCTTTTCCACAGACCTTTTCTTTCTTTCTTTCTTTCTTTCTTTCTTTCTTTCTTTCTTTCTTTCTTTCTTTCTTTCTTTCTTTCTTTCTTTCTTTCTCTTTCTTTCTTTTTCTTTCTTTCTTTCACAGTGGCCAAGAAGATAGGACAGTTGTCAGAGCTAGACAGCCTGGCTTTGAGTCCTGGATATACCTTATACAGCTATGCTTTCTTTGACAAATTGCCCATTTGCTATAATTCAGTGTGTTCATATATAAACTGAGGATGATGATATTAATCTAATGTCATTGTTCATGGTTTAAGTGAGTAAGCACTTGTAATCTGTTAAGAAATGTGCCTGCCAAATAATGAGCTCACGAACTTTTTCACTAGAATAACCTCTTAGTCCTACTGGACAGACAGGGTAATAGAGTCTCAACAAGAAGCTGTAACTACCCCTAGGCCACAGTAGGTAGTAAGGGGATAATCCAGGAATCAGAGTTAGATCTAATAGTCTGTTGGCCACTTTTAAATTAAATAGAACAAAATTAAAGAAACAAACACACACACACACACAAAAAAAAAAGCTGCTTTTTTTCTCCCCAATAGCTAAATTGAGGACTGAAGCCATGCCCACAGTAAAATACTGAGGTTCACTAAGCATACATCCAATCTAAACTGATTAGCACGATTAGTCCTCTATTACTTCAATAGGAAGTGTTTATTAAACACATAATTAATGAGACAGAACACCCTTTTACTTATACTCAAAAGACATCTATAGTACCCTGAGTTAAAGGAGCATCTGGCTGCATTCTGGGAACAAATGCCTTCCCTAACTGATTAAAAATGCAGAATCTTCAGGGGCAACCAATGACCAGCATAGAAAAGTACCATGGACACTAGTGTTCTTGCCACATTAATGCCTGGTCCCTGCCTGCATCCACAACCTTATTTCTCTTAGATTCAACTAACCATGTTTTTAGTTAAAACATCCTGAGAACCAAAAGGTATTAAAATCTAAACTACCAATAATAGCATAATTAAATCTTTATTGAACAACTAAGTACTTTATTTGTACTATAACGTTTATTCCATGTAGCATCCTACTGTGGATAATAGTGTTTAATTATCCCAATTTTACACATATGTAAGATGAGAATTATAAAGATGAAATAATTATCCTGTGTTCATTCACAAGAAATGACAGCTAGCAATATAACTCATGGATAACCGGCAGTAAAATGCTTCCCTTACCCACCTCTCCACACTGCTTGTGAGAACTAAGCTTTTGGGCTTTATAGTGCATTGAAGAGCAGTTTAAAGATATGTGTGACTATAGCCACAACGAAGCTGCTGAGACTCAAAATAGAGGGATGATTTATTCACTTAATTATTCATTAAACAAATACTTACTGCATGTCAGATATGTACTATGTACTGTTTCAAGTGAACTATGTGAAAGCACTAAATAGACAGAATCCTAGCCGCCACATATTTGGCTTCTACTGGAGGGAGATAGTTTTAAACAAATATGTAAAAGAAATAATTTTGGATTCTGGTACATTTTCTAAAGTAAACTTAATGTTGTTTTATAGAATCGATGCCAGACAACCTTAGATTAAGCTCCCAGAGAAGGTGGCATTTAATTTCAGAGATTTGAATGGCAAAAAGGAACCAGGAAACATAGAAGGCAATGAATACAGAAAGAGGAATGGGGTACTACATAGGAATTGGCAGACCATAGATGGTTTCAATCTGCTTCCAAATCTGTGTCCAAATCAAGAAATTGTATCGGCAATGGGAAGATTACCTTTGAAAACGAACGAACACTAGACCTTATATTTTGCTTTAGAAATTTAACTCAAACATAAAAATTGAGAAGTACTTTATAGCAAATATGAAAAGTGCATATTCCCTGATCACAGGCTATATTATAAAGCAGCAGGGTGTTGCTGTTAATACAGGTGTACAAATCAGTGAAACAGAATAGAGTGCCCAGAAACACACATATATGGTCAACTGATCCTTGACAAGAGTGCCAAGAACACATAAAGGGGAAAAGGAAAGTCTCTGAAATAAACAGTGGTTGGAAAAACCAGATATTCAAATGCAAAAGGATAGAATTGGAACTTTGTTTTATATTATATTCCAACTTTACTTGAAATGGATGATAGACTTAAAAAGTAAAATTCAAAACTTGACTTACAGTAGTGTAATATTTATATATATATATTTTCTTTTCTTTTCTTTTCTTAGTGGGCCTTGTTTTGTTTTATTAATGGGTCCACTCTCTTACTATCCTAGTACTCTGTATGGTTGTGTCTGTGGTTCTGAGCTGCTAGCACAGGAGCACAGACACATGGAGAGGTTCACCTTTATCATTCATAGCGTTCTAGAGCCAGAGGGACTATACCCGGACTCAAGAGTGACAACCACTCTACCCCCAGAACCCGGATATTTAGTTCAACTTGCTGGCTCGTGATTCTGCAATCTCTTTGAAGGAAGTGTGATCCAGTGTGTTACCTTCAGGAAGAAATGTGGAAATGAATATTTGGTGAATATAAATTTATACTGTAACACAGATTGTCAGTTCAGGATTTAAAAAGATCTATTTTTCTAGTCACACAGCTGCTCTGCTCTGTATCCATATATGGCCTCATGTCCAAATTCTAACTTGGAAAGTTTCTCAGTAGTGATGGGATCCATTTCTAAAACCTTCATACAAGCGTCTCCATCTGCGTTACCCACAACAGTTGATCTGAGTTGAAATAATCCCAACGGTGACTTCAGAAGCCATGTGAGGAAGATGGGAGGGCACCTATGATGCCGATCTGCTCACTCATGGGTACACTTTTATGTGCAAAACTTAATGTATTTTGTTTTTAACATACCTTTAAACTACATTTTTCATATAAAAAATAATCCAGAGGATTTTCTATGGCATATTAGCTCATTAACTAATAAAGTAGTGGAGAAAATTGAGAATTCTTCTTCAAAGAGATTGTGCAAAACATACCTATTAGTGGAAAGTTGTGGTGGGCGGGGTGGGATGTTGCTTTCCACTGTTAAAAGGATGAACATATCACAGAAGCACAGCTTGGTTCTCTTAGGTCCCACAGAGCAGAGTTACAGCAGAATTTTGGAGGTATTTTGAAAAGAAATGGGTATTTCCTTCTGGCCATGAGGTGGATATGGGTAACTAGATAAATAGAACAATATTTACAAAAATGTGGTTACAGAGCATCATGGCAGTTTAACAGGCATAAAAATTTAATTTAATTTTAGAAACCTAGGTGTAGGCAAACCTACGGAAAAGATTAAGGCTTGAATGTCACAAGATGTTCATATGAAGTAAGTCGTCAGAAATTTCCCGTGTATAAATTTAAAATGCTGTGCCTGGCATTCAAGCAATAGAAAAGCATGATCATTCTGAGAAAGAAATCTAACAACTGTTGATTCCAGTAGGAGTGAATCAATTGAGAGTATTCAGTCACCAGGCAGCTTCTTGCAAATTAATAGGTATGTCTAGTCTTTTACATAAATATGCTGCAAAACAGACAGAAACATGTATGATACAGTGTTTTCGTTGAGCACTAGATAGGCTATGTAACTTTAGTAGGTCACTTCACCTATTTAAACCTCACATGTCTTAGCAGAAGAGGTCAGAATTGTGCTTGGCTGGACTGCTCCCTGGTGCGGAGAGGCATGTTCCTCCCCACTCAGCCAAGGGCCGCATCCAGCTCAGCATCGCTGGAGGAGTGTGTTGAATGAGTGACTGATGAAAAAGTAAATGAATCAGTGCATCTCCTCAAGAGCAGACCCTAAAAGAATATAAATTTAATACCCACTCTCAAAACGGAAAATCTTCTTCAAAATTGCCACTGACTGGGATGCGGCGCCTGATGATTAAGGACAAAGAAAGATGAAACAGGAAAAGTAATTTAGAATATGATAATGCACAATAAATATAACCATATCTGAAGCAATTTGGGGCAGGAATAATCTTGCTGGGATTCAATTGAACAGCACAAAGATACCATCAGCTTTATGAGAGCACATATGGATGTCTTTTCATTAAACAGGCTCTGTCTGCGCCAAGCGTTATCACTCCCTGTGTTGTATGTCAGGGTCTGAATAAGTTCCGGGAAGAAGCCAGAGGAGGTAGAGAGGGTCCATCCTGCAAGGGGCAGAGGATGCTGTTGTGTGTCCCCGTGACACTTTCTTGCTCACCAAGCTCAGACTGGACTTTCTTGCTCAGAGGAGTCTCTGTTTTTGTCTCCTTCCTTTCCTGTGGGAGTGTCCTACTGCCTGGGATTGAATATTAATTATCTACCTGTTACACTTCTCTACACATTGTTGATATCCCTGGCTGGACATAAAAATGTCCTTTAAAAAACTTATAAGTAAAACCTAGAGGAGCCTTAACTAATAATGTGACTTTATAAATCTCCACTTATGAGGCCAATTTCCCTTCAAAATGAGGAACCCTATTTGGGTGCCTGGCATTGTGTGTGAGCTGAAACCCTTGCTAAAGTCATACATGTACATGTATATGAGTGAATGCGCCAGTGAATTTGATGTAGACCACAACTGTCCACAATCTGGTCTCAAGATTTTCTTTCTATGTATTAGCAGTAACAAAAGACAGAACCACACCACAGCCATCTCTGTCACAGATCTCCAAATTGGCCTGGTGCTTTTCTAAAATAACAAGAGGAGGCATAAGTCCTTCTAATAGAGCTGATTATATGATCTATCCAATTTCCCTTTTCTTAACCTTGATCTGCTCTACAAAGGGCTTGCAAAGGAGCCCTGTTTTCCACTCGTGCCCTTTCCTGGTTGTTTTTATTTTGCTTCATAGAAAAGCATGTTTCATAGCTGTCCAGTTACTAGCTAGGGGGTACTACCTGGGGCACGGTGGCCTCCAAAGCGTATTGGGATGGTTGAGATACCATACCTGTAAGGTAGACTTTTTGTCAATTTTGTTCCTGGAGTTCACTGGTTGGGTGATTTCTAACACATTCCTTGTTTCCTCTGCATTTTCCTGACCTGAAAATAAGCCCCAAATCTGGAATTTATTTAAGAAAAGTGATATCGATTAGTATAATGATAGTGTTAATATTGGCAAAGTAATGACTCTAATTGTAATATAGGATTTAGCAAAATAGATTCTAATTCTTACCTTAAAAAAAAAAATAAAGGCTTGAATGGAGTTGTTAGTGAAGTGATTTAAAAAGAGGTATAGAAGCACTATAGAAGCACTATTTCAAAAGGAGTATAGAGAATTTGGTACATAAAATTACAAATAAATTTAAAGATCAAGAAATGTTAGTAGAACAAAACTCTGAATGTTCCCATCTGAAAATTCTTGGGGAAAAATATTATTACTGTGAAGCCTAAAAATTAATAAAAGTAGAAACAGAACCAAAATTCTTACTCTGAGAATGATATTTTATTTCATGAATAATAATATGTTTTGTTTTACATTAGTGACAATAGCACATTTGCTAACAAATCCCAATCACATACACCTCATAAACTCTTTGTCCTTATAAAGACCTTGGAAATAAGAGATTTTAATGATTTTTCTTAAGTATAAATTTATGAAAACTTGAATTTAATTTGTTCACCTACAACTCCTGTGACACACTGCACATTTTGTTTTTCATTTAATTTTGATTTATTTTAACTGATATATTAAGAACATCTTACTGGGGTCCCATGTGATATTTCTTTTTTTTTTTTTTTTGGTACCGGGAATCGAACTCAGGGCCTCATGCTTGCGAGGCAAACACTCTAAGCACTGAGCTAAATCCTCAGCCCCCATGTGATATTTCTATGGCTGCATACACCATATAATGTTTATATTGGGTTAAACAAGCCTGTCTGTCCTAACACTTATCCTTTCTTTAGGTGAAAACATTCAAAATATTTTCTATAAATCTTTTTCTAATAAGATTTCTTAAATATTGAGTACAGTACCAATAGTCAACTCACTAGGTGGGGGCATACCGTGTCCAAAATGCCAAGCACAATACTGTAAAGGTGTAATTTCACCTAATCCGTATAATATTGCTTAGAGAGTATAGCCCTGAGAGGTAAGGAATCTCAGAAAATGTAAGTGATTTGTTCAAAGTCACAGAAAGAACTTAGACTCAGTTCTAATGACAGAAGCTCTATTCCTAACCCCTCGTGAAAAATACCACTAGAGAAAAACAAAGCAACTTCTACAAACTACTCATGGAAAAGTGAACAGAAAAGAGATCATAGTTGTGTGCTAATTTTCAGTGGGAGGTCTCCTGCTTTAAGTAAAGTATATGCACTGTTTGAACTTTGGAACCTGGAAATCCGAGTTCAGACTTGGACCTTACCACCTGCTAGAACAATTCTCAGACTTTTCTTTGATCATAACTGCGATATCAATATTGAAACAAGGGTGTATTCATTCCCACACTTGATGCGATATATCTCCTCTGCTTCGGCATGCAGAGGAGGAAGGTGTCACCAGGGTGGGCTGCCAGATGGCCCTAGATAGGGAAAGGGGGTCAGGGGTTCACAAGAATGAAGAAGCTTCTCAGACTGGGATGTGTGCGGGGGCTGTGTCCCTTTGATGGGATCCACCTGATTAATTTGATGTATTTTGGTGAGAAAGGGGAATGTCATATGAAAATATTTTATGAGCAGTATTTTATACATTAAGCTCAATGTTTGCACAAGATAACTATCAAGGGTAAGTAGAATACTCGTATTGCTTAGGTTTCTCACGTTAAAAGAATTTGTAGAAAATATACATGTAATTATATGTGGGAATTTAGTAGGTTGGCTTACAGAATCAGAGGCAGTTAAGTCCACCGAGGTCATCTGCCTGCTGTAGAACTGGAGGAACCAGTAGCTGCTCAGCTCAAGAAGATGGAAGCCACAGAACAAAAGCTACCGGGGATAGAGAACTAGTCCAAGGTTGAAGGCCTAGAAGCTCATGGACAGACACCAGTGTGAGCCTGTATTTGAAGGCCAAAGAAACTGGAATCCAATATCCAAAGATGACAGCAGGAAAAGACAGTTACTGAAGCAGAAGGGAACGCTTCAAAATTGAGCATACAACTTTTTTCTTTCTCTTTTTTTGATCCAACCATAGTGCAAGCCTATTGGTTTTGGAGACCCACCATAATGTGGGAATTCAGCCCTTACTTTGCCGATTCACATGCCAATCAAACCGGAAACCCAGTAGACACACCCAGAACTGTGCTATACTAATCCACTAGATGGTTCTTACTCTAGCCAAGATGTCTCATCACAATACTGCTCTTTAGAAACAAGTCAGTTCAATTTATCTATATAGTAGTTAATTGAATAAGTCAGTGATAGGCACTATTTAAAGCATTTAGTGAAATTTAAATTACTTTTAATTTTTCTAGCTATTTGGTTAACCTTGAGTACAGAAATGGATGTTTATAATGATTCCATTGATCTAACTGAAATCCAAGTCTGATGATTCATAAGATAAATTATAAATCTCTCTTTATCTTGCAAACATCAGTAATGAGCTATTAATAATGAAATGTACTTATTTTGTTAGACACTTTTAGCATTGATATTTTGTATCTTCCATAGAATAGTACAAAATACCACAAATTAAAGTAAAATGATTTAATCAAATATTTTCCTCATTTGACAAATAAATATTCAAAGTGGAAAATTTAAAAATGTTCTTATTTTTAGGGGTTGGGGATTCATCTCAGTGGTAGAGCATTCGCCTAACAAGCACAAGGCCCTGAGTTCAATCCCCAGCACCCCTCAAAATGGTCTTATTTTTATTAGCATTTGCTTGAAATACATAATTTCTTTTGTCTTGGGAATCAGTACATATAAATATTGTATCTTGATCTCCTTTACTCCCTCTTTTTCTTGCCTGCTTTCCTGGATCCCCATTGTTTCTTCATAGAGTCTACCTCCCTGTTTCCTGCCATCTCTCTTTTTTATTTTGTTCCTTAAAATATTTGTATTTTGGATCTCTCCTATTAGAGAAACCATATGGTATTCCCAAGAGAGTTAAGTCAACATTTTACAGTGACACATACATGTCCATGTTTATAGGAACACAATTCATAGGAGTTCGACTGTAGAAGCCACATATATGGCCATCAATAGATGAATGGGTAAAGAAAATGTGCTATTTATGCACAACGAAGTTCTACTCAGCCATACAAAAGGATAAACATGAGTCATTTGTAGGAAAATGGATGGATCTTGAGAGGATAATGCTAAGTGAAATAAATCAAAGAATAGATTTATTTCATTCTATATTTCTTCTCTCCAATCCTAACAGAAAAAAATGATTGAGTTGGAAAAAATAGACTAACAATGTATATGTTCTCAAAAATTAACCATTTATTTCTGACAAAAATATTCAAAATCTTTTCTTTATGGAAGAGCTTTCATTTTTAAGGTAAATTTTCTTACTTAAAATTTAGAAACTTGGACATATTTAAAAATATTGTATTTATTTTTTGTGGAATTATGGCAACTCAGTTAAGTGAGAGAGGCAACACTTTCACATCTTGTGATGTCTGGTCAGGCAGTGAATGTTTATGGAATGTTTCTGTGGGAGACACTTATTCAGATACATGTATTCAATTATTACCAGCAACTTAATTTTTCTGCCCAAACTGGAACTAATTCAAGGGGAGAAACTGTTTTCTCCAGTCACCTCCCCACAGGTCTTTAAATTTTCATGCTTTTCTAAAATGACAAACATCTTCCCAGGTGTAAATGAACCAAGAATAAGACTTAAGGAAGGCTAGTCTCTGAAAATTAAGTACTGAAAGGTCATACTGTCCCTTTCTCATGCAAATGAACGCCTGTTGGAGCAACAGAGGATCACTCCACAAATCTTTCTGCACTCCTGAGCAGGCTTACTGCGGTTCCAAATGAGGTCACAAGCATGTGCAATTGTGCACTGAGGAAGGAGTACAGCTCTACAAGCTTGCTGTATATTCGAACTTGAATTTCTGGAGTTCTTATGTTGTGCTGCTTCACAGATGTGCTTAATTATCAACCAAAGTTCTTTCCCATTAGATTTCAATCTACCTGATGGCAGGAATCAGGGTCGTGATCATAATCATAAAGTGACACATTTGAAATGGTAATGGTTCCTTATTATCAATGAGCCAATACATGTCAAACACTCCAAATTCATTACCTTATTAAATTATTCACAGCAAAAATTTGAGGCTAAAACAGGGAGAACCTTGGAGAACTGCAGGTTTTACTTTCAACTATGTGAATAGCAGGACATAGGATGAAGATTTGAATATAGCTAATTTGACAGAAGCCGAGTTCATTACACCAAACTCTTTCCCTTCCTCAGCATGGAAAATTATGATTAATTATCAATAATAATCCTCATCATCTTTGTAAATAGGCAAGCTAGGTATTGGTGTTTGCATTTGACAGCTAAAGAGAGAGATATGTGAGGTTTTCGAGATCTATTACTTAGTGATATATACAGGATTTCAAAGCAACTGCTTTTTATTATTTAAGTACTTTCCACAATATCATGTCCAATAATAGATATGATGATTGTAAAAAAATTAAAAAAATAAAAAAATAGAAGATAGGAAACAAGTAGGTGGAACTTTTGCAGATGAGAAGGGGATGGAAGGGTAGAGGGGGGAAAAGAGAAAATGGAATCAAAGGGGAAATAAAAAGAACTACAACACAAGCTTTTATATTAGAAAATAAAATGAATGAATCAAATCAATAAGATTTACACTTTAGGCATCTTAGACTCTAGCAAATTGAGAAGAATTTCTCAGTATTTACCTAACTTGCAAGTTGATTTTTTACTGTCAGTGTTTTGCATGTGTATAAATATCCCTCTGAATTTATGGAGAACAGCATTCAAACAAAAATATTAAGCACAAATCTCAATCAATAATTGAAAAAAAATTGCAAAATACCATTTGAAAAAGCAAGTAGAATTGGCTTTCTTTCTAATGTGGGTAATGAATACAGGTTTTTAATGTCAACAGCTCAAGGGTCCATATATTAGATAATGTTTGAGATGCAATAAGTGTCATCATTGAAAAATTACAGGTAGAAAGGCTGAGGAGTGTCCATAAATGTGACCTAAGTATAAGCTACAGCCTGGCTAACTTGATAACAAGGTGAAACTGCATGAATCATTTCCCAAAGACTGACTAAAACGTTCATCTTTCTCTTCGTGGTGATAAAATAATGAAGAAGAGATGTGATTTAGCGTAGTCATCCTGTATCTTATTTTTGCATTACAAAGCAGGGTTAGAGCTCTAGATTACAGGCTAAAAATAAAATTATGATGGAAAAAATTTAAAATATTGATGATGAGGGATTAAAGTAGTTTCTGAAACTGGATAAAACTCTAGTTAGGAGTTATGAGGAAGAGGACAGATAGGAAAATTCTAAAGGTGATGCCAAAAACAAAGTACTGCTGCAAGAATTTCAGAAACTAAAAGATTAGACAATCAGATCCTATATTCATCTCTAGATATTCAAGTTACATTAAAAAGACAAATTTTACAAAATATTTCATGAATGAGATCACTGAATTTAAAATATTTTGAAGATGATATGACGGATTTTATGTGTTATTAAAATATGAATTGGAAAACTTGGAGTTTTAGTTTTGAGTATGTGTGTGTTTTGTGGTGTTGGGTATTGAATTCAGGGCCTTCTTTATATTAGCAAGCATTCAATAACTGAGCTACACCCCCAGCCCAGATTTTCTGTTTTATATGCAATGAAGTAATGCAGAACTGAGGAAAAAAGTGGATCGCTATGGCATGTACATGGACTGTTTCAGTTTTCTTTCTCACCTTGCGACCTGGCACTCTCATGGCAGTGCTTTGCCATACAATTTCCTGTAATGATGTGAAGGTTCTAGATCACTGCTCTCAATCATGGTAGCTGCTTTTTTGCAAACAAAATGTGGGTAGGTGTGAGTAGAAAGCCACAGATCTTCAGCCAACTGATTCTAGATAAAGGTGCCACAAGCATAAAATGAAGAGAAGACAGTCTCTTCCATAAATGTGATTGGGATATCCATATGTACAAAATTGATATTCATACGTAGAAGATTGAAATTTGATTCCTTACTCTTACCATGTGACTCAAAATGAATCATACACCCAGATGTAATACCTGGAAATATTTTTCCAGGAGAAAATATAGTGAAAATACTTCAAGAAATTGGCATAGACAATGGGTTTTTTTCATGACCTTAAAAGTAAAAAGCTTCTTTAAAGTAAAGGAAATAATTAACATAGTGTGAAAAAAAAAAACAAACTACAGAATGGGGAAGATATTTTCAAATTGTTCACAATTTAGAAACATCTCTGGTGTCCATTAGTAGAAGAACAGAAAAAGAAAATTTGTAGATCTTTAAAATGGAGTATTATTAAGCCATAAAGAAGAGTGAAATCCTGTCATTTGCAGCAAAATGGACGGACCCCAAGGACATTAAATTATATGAAATAAGCCATACACAGAAAGACAAACACTGCACAGTCTTTCTCATATGTGGAAGCTAAAAAACACAATTTCACTGTAAATTCGAGATTACTAAAGGCTGAGAGTGGGCAAGGGAGTATGGAAGATAAAAACTAAATCATCTTAGGACTAAATTCTAGTGTACTACTGCACAGTGGGGTCACTATAGTTTACAATAACTAATTAGATATTTTGTGAAGGTCTTACAGAAAGGAAATTGAGGACTCTAGCATAAAGAAATGATAAGGAGCTGAACAAGATAATTATACTGATTTGATTAGTGCACATTTTATGAATGTGTTGAAATATCTCACTATATCCATAAATGTATACATCACTCATATGTTAACCAAATAATTAAAAAGAAACAGAGTGTGTAATACTACTTAACTTTATTTCAATTAATTTTTTTTTTTCTTTTGCTCTGGGGATTGAACTCAGGGCCTTGAGCTTGCAAGGCAAGCACTCTTAACCACTGAGCTAAATCCTGAGCCCCTATTTCATTTAAATTTAAATAACCATATGTGGTGAGTAACTATGATTACAGCTCTGGAAGATTTAGAGATGTAACAGCGCATTAACCAAGAAACTCAGATTTATGGTTTTAAATCACCCAAACAAGTGATTAAACTAAAATATCTCAATTAAACTAAAATATCTCAATAGATAACAGAGCAACATACAAAATAGTCAAAAATAATGAGGAAAGATACGTTTTTATGAATGTTGATTTCCAAGTAATTTCCTGTGTACTTCAAAAACAAGAAACAAAGTCTGCTTTAAAGGACCATACAATTACCGTAAGTCTATTTGTTTCACAGACAATTTTTTTAATGCATTGTTGAGATGCGGATAAAACTAATTGGCAAAAGGTAAAAGTTAACGTGATTAAAAAGATAAATAGGTAAATACATGCATACATGCATATACAAAACCTAACAGAAACAATAGACTATATAAATTGTTTAATGGGGCTACAAACAAGGACATTACCACAAAACAATATTTGTGTGTACTATGCCCAAAGATTTAATAAAGTGAATATTAACCATTTATTCAGAGTGTGGCAAAGTATATATTTTTCAAAGAAAATGTTTTTACAAATGAAAAGGTAAAACTAACAAATTAGTGAATGAATTTAACAGTATTCTAGACACTATAAAATGGAGAATGAATGAGTTGTATATTAAGTCAAAAGAAATCATTCATAATGAATGTGGAACACTAAGATAATGGAAAACAAATGGAGAGAAAGAGGACACAATGAGAACTTCTTTGATTTCTACTTTCTGAATAAAAAAAGAACACAAACATCACACATGAGTCTTTAAAGAGAGAGGAGACAGGGTCCTGGTGAGAGATAGAGAGAGAGAGAGAGAGACAGAGAGAGAGAAGTGAGGGAGGGAGGAAGTCAATCAAGCTCCATATTTAGAAGGTCTACAGACCGCAGCTAAATAAAGAAAAAGAATATCACTTGGATGTATTATAATAAAAGTATTAAAATAATAAAAACAAAATAATTCTTAATATTATTATTATTATTTTTTCGGTGCCGGGGATCGAACTCAGGGCCTTGTACTTGCGAGGCAAAAACAAAATTAGTTTAAAAATAATTTAATGATGTAGAAAAGAACTTCAAACATGTGACACTAATATTGTCAGCTGAATTTTCAACAGAGGCAGTAAATATCAGAAGAAAATTTAAAAAGAAAACAAAAGCCAGTTTAGAATTTTATACCCATTGAAAATATACCATATGAATGAAGACAGATACATTTCCAGAGATATAAAAAGTGACCCATTTTGTCATTAATAAAATTGTTCCAATTTATACAATGCAAAAGTATTTTTTAAGGAAGGAAGAAAGAAATGAACAAACGAAAACCAAATAACGTAAGGCCCAGGAACACAAGACTAAATTACGTGGTTTACAAGAAAAAAATCTAAAATATAAGGATTTAGAATGGTTCACATTAAAATTTTTTAAATAGAGACAAGTACAAAGTTGTAGTAACTATACTTTAAGACAAAAATAATCACTAGATGTAAAGAAAATGCTACAGTTTGGACCTTTGATGCCCCTCACAAGCTCAAGTATCCAAGATTCTGTCTCCTCAGGGCACAGGCTCTGTGGGGGTGGGGAAACTCTAGGAGGTTCAGCCTTCTGAGAAGTCCTTAGGTCACATCAGGACAGGCCCCAGAGAGGATGCAGCAAGCTGGTCTATCCTGCTTCCAGCTTTGTTTCCTGGCCACGAACTGAGCACTTGTCTCCACTTTCTGCTCCTCACTATTTCCATGCACAACCCCCACCAAAGCCCTAAAACTGTGGGTCAGCCTGACTTTGCGCTGGAACCTCCAGAAATAGTACTCAATAATTTTCTAAATTATAAATTGATTATCATAGATATTTTATTACAGTAACTAATATTGAAGAATATTTTAAAATACAGTATTTAATTCTCAAAAAGTTAAACCACCCTACTCTGTAAAATTTTTATAAATACTCAATGCAGATTGATCAATTTTAACACTCATAGAAATAAAAGAAGAAATAAATGTAGCCACAATCTTTGTGGGAGATTATAATACACTTCTTTGTAACCTAATACAATAGGATGAAACACTAAGTCTGCAAATATTAGAGTAAATAACAATAAAAAAAGATTAGCATTTAGCATGCCAGATCTAAAGAACACTTAACAAATGCTGGCCCCACTGTTTGTGAATATATACAAAATCCTTAAGAATATGCAGTGATGCTGGAACTTTAAGTAAGTCTGAAAAAGGTCATAGCACTGCCAATTTTATAGAGAATGCTTTAGAATTACACTAAAATTAATTCTCAATAGAAATGAAAATATACACCAAAGTTTGTGAATTAATAAATATAATTTTCAAAATTCATTGATTCAATAAATAAAATAGTGAAATCACTTTTTCATAGTGTCTTGGTTCTGTAGCTTTCTCTCTATATCTCTGTCTTTCACTATATTTAAAAGGAAACAGACAGTTATAAATCACAAATATTAGAGAGTGAGGCATTGGAAAAAGAAACAGAATCAGAAAAGAAATAGAAAAACAACATTAAGAAAGTAATATCAAAATTATGATAACGATGGAAAGAATGATAAATAAGAGCAGAAATTTTTATTTTATTTTATTTTTGTGGTGCTGGGGATTGAACTCAGGGCCTTGTGCTTGCAAGGCAAACACTCTAATCACTGGGCTAAATCCCCAGCCCCAAAGAGCAGAAATTTTTAAAAAGCAAAAGAAATATTTAACAAATAATTTCAAAAGTATCCAAACTGCTTCTTACTAAAAACTAGTAAATGAATGAATCTTCTTACAAACTAACCAGGACAGAAAAAAAAAATATTTTTGGGAGTACTATCATTAAACTACATATGTTAAGTAAAATTATAGACCACTATAGGTAGAAGTTTAGGAAATACATTAATTCCTTTCAAATGGGAAGGAGATCAAGGGAGGGGGTGGGGGAAAAGAATGGAGGGACAAGAAGAAAAAAAGAATAGAATAAAAAAATGGAAACAAAGCTTTTGTAAATAAGGAGGGAGGAGGGTTTCAAGGTAGGGGAGAGGAAGGGGAAAAAAAGAAACAGCAAAATGTATCATGTACAGGCACAAATTCCCTATGATGAATGTGATATTTATGTTTATCTAAAATGTACCACTAAAATAGAATTTTGAACAATTGCACTTTTTCAAAATTGACATAGAAATTACTTTTAAAATAAAATTTGAGTATCCCAAGAATGATGATCAGAGTTACAGCTTAGAATATTTCAGTTTTGCCAGTCTTATCAAATTTTTCCAGAAAAGAAAAACAGAATACTCTTAAATTTATTTAATCTTCAATAAAACTTGATTTGAAAACAGGCATGGACATTGTAAGGAAAAAAAAAAAAACTCTGATTAATGTTGGTAGACATTAAAATAAAATCTGTAACAAACATTAACTATACAGATATAAGAATATATTAAAATGTTAATAGATCTTGATTAATTGGGTTTATTCCAGGAGCAAAAAACTAGTTTAATTGCTTGAGATTTAATTAGTAATTCACTATATTATTAGAGTAATGGGTAATAATCATCTAATTTTTGATAGATGCTGGGAAAATTGTTGAATAAAATATCAAGTCAAAAAATCTAAATAAGGTACTGGGAAAGGGTATTTTTGTAAATTACTAATGAATATATATATATATATATATGTGTAAACTCTAGAGTACCTTATTATTTCTGAAATACTGAATATGTTCCTATCGAGCTCCTATTTAGCAAGTACAGAAAGGTGAAAGAAAAAATTTAAAACTTTTAATTTTGGGCACAACTACTTTTGTTCATATTAGAATAGGAGAGGTCAGCATACCCTACCAAATGAAGAAATCAAAAAAGTAGACACAAAGTATGAAAAATGAGCTTTCATTTGTTGGATGAGAATACATATGGTATTGTGTTGATGGTATTAGAAATTGAAATCAACAAGAAAGTAAAGAAGTAAAATATTGATATTTTGCAGGCACCATGACAATTCACTTGGAAAATTCTAAGAGTCACTGAGGAGTTTTTGGACACAACAATAAATGCCTTACGATCTAGGGAAACAAGATGCAAAATCTCTATTCTCTGTCTCTGTTTCTGCTGTTTACGTGTATATGCTTACTGAGGGATCCTATCCTACCCTGTAACTTTAAATATTGTCTACCAATGATAGCTGTTAAAGTCATGCTAGAGTTATGTAGGAAACCAGATGAGATTTCCCTTCTGAATTCTAGTCTCACATATGTAAGCCCCTGCATTATTTTGCTATGGCTGTTATAGTAAATTGTCACAAATTGTGTGGCTTAAAACACTAGACATTTATTCTCCTGCATTTTCGAACGCTAGAAGTGTAATCTCCTGATGTCAGCAGAGTTTAAATTCCTCTGGCATGTCTAAGGTAGAACCTTTTTTTGTTATCGCCGACAGGTCCAGGTGGCTCCACCAGTTCCCTGGCTTTGGTGGCATCCCACCAGTCTCTGCCTCTATCTTCATGTGGCCTTTCCTGTGTCTTAGATTTCCCTCTGCTTCTCTATTTCAGGGATGTTTGTTATTGAATTTTATGTTCACCCACATAATCTCAATCTGGGGTCTTCAGTTTAATTATATCTTCAAAAGTCAGCTGCTTTCAAACAAAGTCACAATCATGGGTTCTGTGATATAAGCATGACTTTTCGATTAGAGTCACTCTTTGTTCCACTATAGTCTACACTTTGAGAGCTTCAAGGGTGCTTGAAAGTCTCAGAGAGAAAAAAAGGGTTACTGATAAAGGAACAGACCCATTAACGGGTTTCCCTGACTGTCCAGTATGAGAGTCCCCCCAGGCTCTCTATTAGAAGAACAAAAGGAAAAATTAGGGGCAAGGTAGAAACTCAAAAGAAGAGACCAAGAAATTCAGAAGCAGAAAGAATGTGACATGAGAACATAAAACTGAAACATGAGACCCCTGAAAAGTCAGACTGTTTCAAAGGCTAGAAAAAAGGCAGGTCTGGGAAACCAAACAGAGCTGTTCCTGTCGCCAGGCTGTGTCTAACAAAGCAGTACCGATGTTGTGTTTAGCACCTAAACGACTTTCCAACTAACAATAAACTGGGAATGACAAATGCAAAACTGTGAAAGGGCCTGAGGGAACCCGGAGATAAGAGTGAAATGCACCAAGTCAGATTTTAGAGCTGTATCTCTGAAGCAGGTGAAGTATACAGTGAGTCATTTGAACTTGGACTATGTCCTTCAAAATCTATTTTCTTTGCTTGACATATTACTGGATATTCTTTAGAACTCTGAATGTGTTAATTAATGCTGCCACTTTTACACACTTAATGATAACTTTCAATAAGATTTTCTGATGTCAACAAATAGAATCTCCTTTCTACCCCGGAGGCACATGCATCTTTCCTGTTATCATTTGTGCATTTCATTGTTCTCTGCAAAAATTAAGTATAAACTGTTGTGTTTGTTGCATCTACCAAAAAGGTAAAACAGAGCACTTGGAAGCAAATGTCAGATACATGTTCAAGATATTAAGAGAAGCCTCCCAGAAACTCAAACTAAAGTCATCTTTTTAATCAAAATTGATTAGAATGTCATTGTCAGTCTCACTAACGTGGTTATGATAATAATTCCAAAGAAATTAGCCTTCAGGATAAATGGCATGCTCACTAAATTATAGCTGTGATCCTAGCTGGTCTCTGCCTCTGGTCTGTACAGGCCATGAGCAGCTTGCCTCAGATGCCAGAGAGAGGGAAATGAGATGCCAATCTAAATGTCCCCCGAGGTTTGGACTCCCCTGAGTGAACCAAAGAGGTTTTGTAATATAGTGTCATCTCATCAACTTTATTCCAGTTCCAGTCTTTAGCTATCCTCTTTGCTCTAGGCTATTCTTTGAGTTTCGTTTCCCCACATGCCCAGCACACCTCTTTCCTTCTTCCTCATATTAAAGACTGTCTTCAAGGATCACTTTTCCCAAGATTTTCTTGCCTGTTCTCAGATCCTCAGTGTGATTTCCAGGTGTTATATTCCCAACGTAACTCCCAAACATTATAATATGTGACATACAATAGAAAATCACTGTATGTGTGTCAAATGAGGAAATAAATCTGACTGAAAAAAATATGATGCATCTAGGGAAGCAAGAGAATGTTGGTATGTTCCTACTTTAGTACTTTTACATGATGGGAAGGAAAAAGATTTTCAACATATGTAGCTATAGGGAAATATTTTTGACCTAAAATCATTTTTGTGTTACCACACTCTGGAATATGGGAAATACTAGGAATCATTTGCTTGTGCTTTCTGCACAGTCCCTTGATGACAATGAGTAAAAAGTAACCCGTGGCATTAAGCTTTACTTTTATTTTACATCCTTCATCAAATCTAGTAGATCGTCATTAAACATTTGCTAATAAAAGCTCTTGGATTCTTATCATTCTTATGATACCAAAACCTTCATCCTTCTCTCCTTCATCCTGCTGGTAAATTCTCATTCACCTTCAAGACTGTAGAAAGGAATAATTTCTGTCTCTAGACTTTTCTTGACTTAAGGGGTAGTGTGGACAAGCACAATGTGAATAATTTTTTGTGCTATTCCTTCTACACTGAAAGATTTTATTATGAAGAATGTTTAATTTTTTATATTTTTTTCTGTATCCATTGAAGTGATCATATCATTTTCATTCTCCATCCAAATAATGCACCATATCAAATTCTCCAGTTTGATTGTTGAAACATTTTTGCATCCTGGGGATAAATCTCTCTTGAGCATGACATCTGGTTGTTGAATTTGATTTGCTCATATTTTGTTGAAGATTTTTACATCTTTGTTTAATGGGAATATGGGTCTATAATTTTATTTTTTTCTTCATATATTTTTGTCTGGCTGTGAGTATGAGGAAAAGGCTGGCCTTGTAAAAATTGGTTGGAAGTGTTCACGACTCTTCATTTTTGGAAGAGTTTGAGGAAGATTGACATTAATTCTTCTTCAAATGCTCAGTCAAATTCTGTGAAGCCATCTGGTTCTGGGTTTTTCTATATTGGGAGGTTTTTGATTACTGATGCAATATTCTTATTCATTATTCGTATATTTGCTTTTTTCTTGCTACATCATTTAGTTTTGGTAGGTTGATTCTTTCTAGAAATTTATTTATTTATTCTTAGCTATTCAATTTGTTTGCTTATAATTATCCACAAGTTCTTATGATACTTTCTTTTACTTTGGTATTAATTGTACTGTCCCCTCCTTCAATTTTACTTTTCATTTAGTGTACTATTCTCTCTCTTCTTCTTGATTAGTGTGCTAGTCATATTCCCATTAGGACAACACCCACCTAACATAAGCAATTTATAAAGAGAAAAGATTTATTTTTACTCACAATTTTGGAGAATGTCGTCCCAGCAAGAGTGCTTTGTTGCTTTTGGTCTATGATGAGGCAATACACTAGGGTGTAAGCAGATGGCAGGAAGAACTACTGTCCTCAAAGCTAACAAGCAAAAATGTGAGAGGAACATAAGGTCCCACAGTGCTCTCACTGACTGAGTTCTCCCGGTAGGCCTGAGTCTTACAGATTCTGTCGTCTTCGCATATCACTGCCCTACAGACAAGGCTTTTAACACAAGGGCCTTTGGAGAATTTCAGATCCAGACTACAGCAGTTAAGCCATCTAAACAAAAGTTGTTTTTTTTTTTAATCCTCATTTTGTTGGTTTTTTTTTTTAATTTTCATTTTCTATTTGATTTAATTCAGCTCTGATATTTACTATTTCCCCTCTTCTGCCACATGCAGACTGATTTTGTCCTTTTTATATTTACTTAAAAGGTGAATTTTTCTTGTTTATCTGAAAGGTTTATTTTTCTTAATTATAATAAATTAGATACTGAAGAAATACAACATAATAAAAACCATATATGACAAGACCACAGCTGTCAATATACTCAGTAATGAAAAAACTGAAAGCTTTTCCTTTAAAATCAGGAACAATAAAAGAGTGTCTACTATTCCCATTTCCTTTTTTCATAGTCCCCAAAATCTTAAAGAAAACAATTAGGCAAGAAAAATAAATAAAGGAATTTAAATTAGGACAGGAAGAAATTAAATCATCTCTATTAGAAATCGATATGATCT
Organism: Hystrix cristata; assembly: GCA_004026905.1. NCBI lineage: Eukaryota > Metazoa > Chordata > Mammalia > Rodentia > Hystricidae > Hystrix > Hystrix cristata. The sequence continues at coordinate 24,481 of PVJO010016944.1, forward strand.
TACATATAGAAAATTCTAAGGATGTCTTCAAACAAAAATGCTCCTAAAAGTAATGAATTCATAATGGCAGGGCATGAAATCAATATATAAAAATCAGTTATGTTTTGTATACTAAAAACAAACTGTCTGAACAACAAAGTGAAAAACCGATCCTGTTAACAATATAACAAAAACCAAAATATTTAAGAACACGTTTAACATGCTAGATGAAAAAAATCTGTGCCCTAGACCTTTAAGATCCTTATGAAAGAAATTGCAGAAGACAAATAAACAGAAAGTTAGCTGTTCATGCATTGTTCATACAATGAAGAATGCATTGGAAGAATGAATTCATATTACTGAAATGTTTATATTGCCCAAATTGATCTACGGATTTAGTGTAATCACAATCAGTGTGCAGCTTCAATGTAGGCCCTTTCAAAGTTCTATGGAAGTGTTATTTTTCAAAGAAAAAACAAATTCTAGAATTTGTATAGAATCCTAAAAGTCCTCAAATAACCAATGCAAGCAAAAAGAACAAATATAGAGTCCTTACACATTCTGAATTGAAATTATTGTAAAGTCAATGTAAGCAAAGAATTGTGTCCCAAAATTAAAACAGATACTGTCTAGACCAATGAAACAAATGGAGAACCCAAAAACTGATCCACTCATGTACTGTCATCTAATATTTGCTAAGTGTACAAATAATAAAAAAATGGGAAAATGAAATCTCTTCAATAAGCTGTGTGAGTAAAGTTAGATATTCAACAAAATGTAATTGGACACTTGTCTTACAACATGTATAAAAATTAACTCAGTATGAGCTGAGGGATTAAATGTAAAATCTATGCTTTAAAAACTTCTAGAAGAAAACACAGAAAAACTCTACTTCACATTCATCTTGGCAGTGACTTTTGTTTTGCATATTACATATACACACACACAGACACAAATACTGCACCACACAAGTAAAAAATGAAAAAAAAAGTGAAAATAGTCAAACTAAAAAGTTCTGCACAACGAAATAAACAACAAGAAAAGAAAACCTAACAAATGGGAAAAATATATCTGATAATATCCACAATATACAGGAAGCCCTTACATCAACATACAAAAATGACATTTCAATTAAATGAGCAAAAGATCCAAACAAAAAGTAGTTAAATAAATGTCTAACACTCATAGAAAAAATACTTGACATCCTTTCATACTTAATAAATAGTCATTTCCTCCAAAAGAAGAAAAAGTCATTGGTGAGTGTGTCCAGCAAAAGAAACCCCTTGTATACACTTGGCAGAAATGTAAATTGTTACAGCCATTATAGAAAACAGTATGAAGTTCCCACAACAATTTAAAAATAGATATGCCATATAAGGCAGCAGTCTAACTTAGCAGCATGTACCAAAAGAAAATGAAATCAGTGATTCAAGGTGATATCCATATCACCATGTTCAATAAACACTACTCACAGTACAGAAGATATGAAAATAACCTAAATGTCCACTGACAGATAACAGAACAAAGAAAATGTAGATATACAGACATAGGAACATACATGCATACACAGAATGAAATAGTATCCGGTCATAGAAATGAAGAAAATCTTATCTTTTGCAACCATTTGATTAAACCTGAAGGACTTATGCTAAATGAAATAATTCACACACAGGAGGACAAATACTGTATAATCTTACATTTTATAGACGCTAAAAAAGCTGAATGTATAGATGTCAAAAGGAGAAGACTGGTTATCAGGAGATGAGAAGGAGGGGAATGGAGAGATACTGGTCAGAGTATAAAGTTTCATTTATAAGATGAACCAGCGCTGGGGTCTGCTATTCAGAAGGAATCATCACCATGGGCACATTGATTTGACTAGGATAATCGTTACCACTTCATACATATATCCAATTATCATACTACACACCTGGAATATATGTACTCATTGTTTGTGAAATAAATATTTTAAAATAAAAATAAATAAAATAGAAAACTATTTTAGGATGAAAACATCTTTATGCCATGAACCCATTTTTTTTCCTATTATAACAGTAAGGGAAATTGAGAAAGCTACCTAGTCTCTCAATACTTCAAATCTATTATCTATAAAAATTTTCCAGTGGAAAGATAACTCCTCATTCTTTGTAAAATTGCTAAATTGTAATGGCAGTTGAGTGGATCATTTTGATTTCATCACAGGCTCAACAAGCAAAGACATTAATTTAATTCTAAATCCCATATACATCATTTTAGACAACCAAAGATAATAAAGGTCAATGTGATTTGGTTTGTTTGCTCTGTGTAGATTTTGCATTTTATGCCTTCTAAGAGTCTCACATCACGTAATCAGTGTAAGGAAATGAAACATGGTACAGATTTTTTTGCCAAACATTAATAAAGAAAATATATGTTATATATATGGCCGAGCTTATGGGTAACTCATTAAATAATTAAATTACCATTACTTTTTAAACACGAAGCTGGAGTAATATGTGCAATTAAAATGAGATTTCCACGTTTTGGTAACTCGCCTTTCACGGCTTAAATTGTGCAATGATTTACAATAATAGAGGACTTCCCACCTCTGGAAAAGTTATTTTAGTGTAGACAGTAGCTATAAGGAAAGATACAGACACGTACAGCATTGTCTTCCTGAAGGCTGCTCTGGACCCTTCTCTGTCATTTAAAGTGGGGTGGATAAAGCTCTTCTCTGTTTCTCTGTGTTGACTGACAGAAGATAAAGGACTCCAGTTGTGATGAACAATCACCAGGGAAATTGAACTCTCCACACACAAATGGCATCATGCCTTTTATGTTAGGAAAACAGGAATGAATGAACTGAGGCTTTTATGTAAAACACATCAATTACAAAGAGCCCTTGGTAACTGCACCTCTACTTAACTAAATCTGACTGAGAATTAATGCACTTGCCCTTTTAATGGATGCTTAAGATGTAAATTTCTAATGATCCCTCCAGGTAGAAGGAAAAAAATCTTATGTCGGAAGACCAAAATTGAATAAAGATGGCATTCTCACCTGAAATATTTGGGGTTTATGTCATTAATAAAAAAAGAAGAACCAAAACCAAAATTTCAGTGGCTTTGGTTCTCTGAAAACTTCATGGACCATATATGTTTTCATTTATTTATACATTCATTTCTTTAACCAGCTCTGTAAAACAAAAGCTTTAGCTGTAATTCTGATGAGGACTTGAGCATTTGGGAACAGAGACAACTCATACTAAAGGTATCATCTTGGGGTTGGGGATTTAGCTCAGTGGTAGAGGACTTGCTGAGCTAAACGCAAGGTCCCCAGCATTCCCCCAAAATAAATACAAATGAAAATAAAAGTATCATCTTGAATACAAAGTCATTTAGCATATAAGCATCGTAGTTTCCTTATATGCCAAATGCAAACACAAACATCTATTAATGAAAACATCCCCAACTTCATTGAGCCTCCAGGCCTCTTTATTTTTTTCCTCGAGAAAAGAAGAAAATACAGTAATCAGAATTAAGATTCAAGAAGAAAGAATAACTTCCTGGACTCTGTGGGTTGGAATTTCTTGATTTAGTGAGTGTAGGATTTATTGATTCCTTATTGATTTTTGTCCTATTAGCTACAGTCTTAAAATGTATTCTCTTTAATACTCTAGTTTTTTTTTTTTTAATCTAATGAGATGAGTAAGAGAAGTAAAGTGCTGTTAAAGAGAGAACTTCAACAGAACTTGATTGAAAAGAGTTTGGTATACTGTATATTAAAACATTTGTCGTAAATCTACCAAAAATTGTGTAAACTGTACACGTATCTGAGTCTCAGCCTGAAGTCCAAGTAAAGCCACCCGCAGTAGATTCCACGTGGCCTGTGGACCCCTGACTATCTCAACATTCTTTCAGCGGATTCTCGTGGTGAAAACAACAGTCAAGACGGTGTTGAGATGTCTATGACCCTTCACCTGTGGTGACACCTCTACTGACGGCAACACAAATCAACGATGGGGAAATTGTTGGCTTCTGGTTAAGAGTGAACACAGAGGAACCAAACAGTAATGGCCATCATTATAACTGAGGAGGCAGCAGTGGTAAAATCATTCATAAACCTCAATTCACGAGGACTAACCTTTTCAATACATATTCTGTGCAACATAAAATGAAGTATGTTGAAGGGAGAGGAAGGGACTGGGGGATAAAAGAAGAATCAAGATATATTATGTGAAGGTACAAATTCTCTGTGATGAATGTGATCATTAATATAGCTAAGTTTTATTTTATTAGTACATGTCTGCAGGATATAATGTCTACATGCCTCATGTGGAGTTGGTACATGTACATAACACATCTTAATTCTCTCCCCGGGCCCTCCATCCCACATTCTTTCATCTCTTGATCTCTTTCTCATTTAAGAAAGATCCATTTCCCAACTTCCTACTATATATCTTTTTTTAAAATTTTTATTACTGTATGTTTGCTCTTTATTTATACTTTTGTTTCTTGTTAGGAGAAAACATGCAATATTTCAGCTTGCATGTCTGATCTATTGCACTTAACAGTATGGTCTCAAGGTACATGCATTTTTCTACAAATTACTCAAGTTTATCTTTCTTTATGGCAGAGTAGCATTCTCTTGTGTGTAAATACTACATTTTCTTTATCCATTCATCTGTTTTGTGATATATAGTCCACTTCCAAGATTTAGCTATTATGAGTTGTGGTGTTATGGACATTGGTATGCATGTATCTGTGTAATATGATGGTTTTTAAAGTCTTTGGGGAATATATCAAGAAAGGGAATAGAAGCTGGGTTGAACATAAAATTTATTCCACAAAATTCCAAAAATAAACATCTAGATTTTGTTTTAGAATATAATAGATTTTGTTCTAGAAAATTCTGTTCTAGAAAATTCTGTTCCAATATCAATGAATGTCCATCAATGTCCTTATGATTCTAAAACATAATTCATTCAGTGTTTTATCATGTAGGAATTTAAAAATCATGTCATGTCTAAACTTTAGTATTTCCCAAAAATGAAGCAAATTATTTTACTTTCTAGTAAACTCCATAGAGAATTTTTCATATCCATTCACAGAGAAAATACGATTAGACCCATCTTTCTAGCTGTTCCCCAGTATGATTTTGTTTTCTCTTCCTTTTCACCTTTAAGCATTTTTATAAACAGAAAGACCATGTACTATTTTGAAAACTAAAAAAAAATAAATAAATAAATAAAAAAGGAGAGTGATCAAATGTCAAAGATCATATACTTGAAAGTAACATCAAAATAAGAATAGCCCATTAAAAGTTCACCTGCAATTCATAAAGTTCACAAACTATCTTTTCTTCAAAGTCTTCCCTTCTATTTAGCAGGAAAATGAGGATCTTCTGACATTCTGAGAGAGCCACACTGATGTCAAAGGGACTGTGAGAAAATTGAACTATGGAAAAATTTCATGTAATTTGAGGAATCTCAGAAGGCCCTGACTTAATGAGCCTCATTCTTCACATGGGAGAGAGAATGAGCTGGGAAGCCAGCTAGAGTGATGATGTTCATAGAGGTCGGAAACCTCAAATGAGGAAAAGAAATCTTTTATTATTTTAGAGCGACTGCCATTTTCTCAGCCAGAAGATCCTTTCAAATTACCTCCTAAATACTGCTTTGGATAAAATGGTCGTCATTCCTTTACTAAACACAACCTCTCAAATGGCAATGATTATTGTCTTTTTTTTTTTTTTTTCTAAATCTTTGTATTCCCCAAGCTTGTTCTATGGTGATCCACCTTGACATATGTGAAGTGAAAGGAAGCACTCTCTGAAGGGATGTTCCTTCCCTTGGTCCAATTTCACCCTTACTCATTGGCCACATGATGATTTAGAGAGAGAGGACATGATTGCTAATTGTACAAAGCCAAAGCCAGCCTCACTCTAGTCCCCATGAGTCTGCTGCTCACGGTGGATTCCTGATCCCCACCTGGGGGACAGTGAACCTCTGTGAAGACTATGACATGGGCAGATCCTTAGAATGACTGAAACGCCCCAGCAAAGCCTGAAGGAGAAGCTGTCCGGCAGCAGCCGGGACCTCCTGAAGTTATCTGTAGCTCAACAGAAGACTAGAAAAAATTGTAGAGAAAAGAGGTAAATGAATATATTAGAGTTATGTCTAAGAAACAATTGCATGGTTTATAATTTCCAAATGGAATTGATGGACTTTAAATACAATTCAAAATGACTATGAAGGGCCTGGTGTGGTGGTCCGTGCCTATACTATCAGTACTGTGGGAGGCCGAGGCAGAAAAATCATAAAATCATGCCCATTCTGGACAGCTACACAACTAAGAAAGACTCTACATAAAAAAAATACTGGACAAACAAACAAATAAATAAATAAATAGTTAGAGATGTAGCTCAGTACAAAGGCTCTGAGTTCAAACCCCAGCACCAAAACAGAACAAAAGAAAAAAAACTACAAACTTACTATGAGAATTGTGCTTATAAAGAACCCTAGTCTGGACTAGTACAAGAAAAAGATTAAGGTAAAAACCATTGTATATCTTTACCTTTTTTGAAGGAGGAACCAAATCTAAAAAGCTCATGTGTAAACAGATAGACAGGCTTCCTGATGCACATTTCAGATGTGGCTAAGGAATAAATCAGGTCAATTTCCTGGTGCGCCAGGGCCAGCGATGAAGAACAGAAAAGGTGTGTGGCCCTGACACTGGGGAGTCTGTGAGCCAGGCCTTGTTCACCCAACCCCATGTAGGTAGCAAGGCTATCAGAATTGCCGTAGGAGGGTATCTGATCTGCGTTTGCCATGGCTTCCCTTCCACCTGAGGATGCTCACTGACATCTTCCTACTCCTCTTCCCTCATCTCATGTTGGGTATTCACGGTGGAGATCACTTGTTCTACTAGCTCACAGATCTACAAAATGCAGGGAATCACAACTGTACATTTTATAGAGACTACAATAGACTTGGTGTCATAAATAGATATATTATCTAATCACTTACTCAAGGAATGGAGGATGGGTGAATTTATTCTCAGTATGAGAAAGTGACCCCAACATTTTTGACTAGAATAACACCCACACCATTATTCATTCGTACTAGAAATCTCTGTGGTCTCTCTGTCCCAGTCTCTCTTGGTCTCTTACCTTCATCTTGTTTGATTCTAATGATTGGATGAGGACAACGTCTCTTCTGAACAAGTTCTAAATGCAGCCTGGTGGCCTGTGGCACAACGTCACCAATGATCTCAACGTGAGTATTGACCCATATAATATGTCTATGGCACATAAGATGAAGCTTTTGATCTCTATTTGTAGGCTAAACTGAAGAACTTAATAGAAGAAATTATTCGCCAAGAAATGGCCATCACCCGGGTTTGACAAGTAGCACTTGAGCCCAAGTTTCCTTCTCAAAACACGGTTTCTTCCACAAAAATTTAATATAAGTAATGCCAAGCCAAGTGCTTAGACAATTATCTGGTATGTACTAAGAACTCAACAAACACATGTTGCTGTTGCTACAACTGAAATTATTCGCTTAATACATGAAAAAAAATGCCTATGTTTGGGGTTCTATCGCTGCCCGGATACACAAGTATTAGAAAATGCTAACTAAGTCATGGCGAGGTGATAAAACCTGTTCTAAAAGTTCTGTCACCAAAATCAGCAACAACCTTATCAAGGTCAGGTACTCAGAGACTGCTGTTCAGAAGCATATTGTTGGGTTTGTTAAGAGACATATATGCAAGTGTTAATCATCATGTAATCACCTTGAATTTGTATTGTAAACACTTGTAACTATCAATTTTAAAGAGTTTCCTTGTAAAGCTTTCGGATGATAGTCACATAATTTTCTCTTAGAAGTGCATTTTAATTACACTGGAAAAACACTCTTAGAATTCTTGGACTTGAACTGCGTGCTGATTCTGTTACTATTTCAGGGCATGTTTGAAACGGGCATATTTTACAGCTAATCATAAGGGAAGGATTTCAATGACCCTAAGTGCTTATTTTTATATCAGGGTTTCTTTTTTGGTCTCATAAAAGTCAGAAATCAAACAAATCGTGATATACCAGGCATGAGCTTCACTTCCTTCAAAGATTGAATTGCATAATTTTTGAGGCCAATGCTTGACTTTAAAATATCTATCAAGGGAAACTTGCCCATGGATAGGGAGGGTTGGTTGTCGAAGGAAATTTAGTAGATGGGTAATAGGTAAAAATTGTCTAATTTGCAATTCACTCACCCCCCAACACTTCTTCCCATAATCTTTCAATTAATGACATCTGTTACCTGTTATTCAATTCACAAAGTCAAACATATTCCACTACATTTTTTCCATCCTGGTCCAGCAGTCCCCATGTCTCCAGGAACTATATTAAATTTTTCCATTTCTTTGGTCAATGTCTCAACCTAGATGTCCTTTACATCACTTTGGTAACAATTTAGTAGCCTTCTAACTCCTGACTTTGTTTGGTCTCTCCTTTCTCTCCATATTGTCTTTAGTTTCGTGATTCTGAAACAGAAATCTGATCCTAACATTGTGAGTGCCAAGAGTAGGTAAAATACAGCAAGACACAAAGCAGCCTCAGAGTTAGGGAGTCTGGCATTGAAATCTCAAGTTTACTACTTTAAACGTGCAAAATTTGGGAATGCTCATACCCTTCTGGAGAGTCAGTGTTTCCCACTGTCAGAAACCCCACTTTGTAACATTCGTGATTTTCAAAAAAGAAGATTGTGATTCCATATTTACCTGACCTTTTAACAAAAGCTAAAACTCTACAAAGTTGCCTGGTTTATGACCATTCAGTAAATATTGAAGGAAAGAAAGAATTTTATTTATTCTTAGGTTAACGTTTTATGTTGTCCTTGAATTTGCTTCCAAATCGTTTCTGCTTTATTTAAATCCTTATGCCACTGAAATGTATCTAGCCCTGTTAGCAAGTAAGATCTCTCTTCTTTATGTCCATATTATTTCCTTTTTAGCTATTGTAACGGAATTCTGATGTTACATTTATTTGTACCTGTATTTTCCCCTCGCCACTATTAATTTGTTAAGGACGTGAGTCGTGTCTTAATTTGCTGTTTCTATCATTGAATGTAATTCCTGGGCTATGGGAAGTACTCAGTAAATATTTGTCAAGTAACTTGTCTAAGAATACGGTGTATCTGTTGAGTCATATACAAACAGTGTGCATGTGTTTCTCAGATATCTTTTCCCCAGTGAGAGATCCAAACCTAAAATTCCTCAAGAGCAAGTAGTTTTGTCTTTGTTTTTGTTCTGTTTTGTTTTAGGACCCAACAGGATGAAAATGGCCATAGGAGAGTGGGACAGGAAAAGAGTACAAAGTCATGTTAAGGGGAGTTAGGGATTACCTCACTGCTGTGGGTGACAGGATCCCCTTAGATGGTACATGACATGCCTTAGCATTGTCCTTGTGAGGTGTTTTCCACTATTTTCTTTCATAATTTGACTCCATAAAAGTCATCCTCTAGCCAGAAAGCAAAAGTCTTCAAGAAAAGTTTCACAGCCTGCATCATGTGCAGAAATAACAAGGGTTTGGGAGACGAGCTGAGCTGTCACAGTGCAGGCGCCCTCTTGGTATTCACACACTCATAGGCCAGGGAGCAAGATGCACCTGAGGGGACTGTTGAACAGGTGATGTCTTTGCTGTCTTGTCGCTTATTTTATTTTCTCTCGATCTTGCATTCCCTTGGGTCACCTGCTGAACTTCTGTGGAAAACCTTCTTCATGCCCACAATCCCCCAGGACTGCCCAATCATCTGGATTTTGTTCTGAGTACATTTGGCCATCATTGCTTTTCTTAGAATCTGCTTTCAACTAGGCATGAAAAGAGTAATTTGATATTTTTAGCCATTTCCCACTGAGTTATTAAAAATAAAGTAACAGTTAAGAATTTATCTTGGACTATAGAAGAATATGAACTTTGACAGAAATTCTAGATATTATATATATCATTTAATAACATGTGGGATCGTGCAAGACATGAAATCCCCTCTAATTTTAGTATTTTCACCTGTAGTAATGAAATTCTTATTTTTATATAGTTGTTGGAGATGTTAAATATAAGGGAGTATACCTTATCCAAAACAAAGAATCTAGGATGGAAGGGTAACTAAAACTTACTTTTTGGATATAGATTCTAGGATAGGTAAATGTTTCCATAGCCTTTGATCTGGAAGAACCTCAGGTGGACCCCTGCATTACACGTTGGCCATCACTTCATGGACAGAATCAAGATGCTATAGAATCATGATGCTGGATACATACAGATGTATACCCATAACCTTGGGGGAAATCTAAGTAAGTTTGGTGGGTTGCGGCAAGGTCAAATTAATGGTTGTGATACTGTCACCATAGTCATCTAAGATGTTACGATAGGAAAAATAGAGCAAAGGAGATATGGAATCTCGTATGTGTTACAAATGTCTAAGAATCTAAAATCACTTTAAATAAAATATTTTGAAAAGGAAATATTGGGGAGGGTAATACTCCCAAATCTTAGGCATCTGAAAAAGTTTTTTTTCCATTATATTTTCTGATTTTAAAAAATATTTTTGTGGAATTTCACTACCAAGCTAACTTCTGATCAATCCCTTAACAGCTGGCTGGAGATGGGACCTGTGAGTGATAGTGAGGGAACCATTGCCAGGTATGTGATGTTCCATTAATGAAATTACAGGGACAGAATAAGGTGGATCATTTGTGGATGACTTCCAAAGTTTGTCAACACTTTCAGAGAAAAACGTCAAGAGGCCATTTGTTTTTTGACAGAAAGGTGGAGGCTTGTGCATTCAAAAACAGTCTGAATGTGAAGCCTTCTTCCCTAATTCCAGGAGATGCCAAAAGGTATAATTTAGTGACAGGCATTGAGTTAGTCACTCTGTTGCCTGTCTTTAGTCCCCTTAATTACTGGCTTTGTTTTGATGTGTTTGTTACTACTTAATGAACATTCAATAGACATGAACTATTCACTCTTTGATGTGTAATTTCCTTGAAAACAACAGAGGCATTTGAGCACATGGTGTGCTAGTTGTGGGTGAGGTGGGTGGGTGCAGAGGGTCAACACGCAGGTTTCTTAGTGTATAGAGCTTCCAAAAGATGAGGCAGAGCTGTAAATCAGCAAGTTCTGCACAGTAACCTGGGGACCTCTCACTGCTTCACGTTCACATTCACTCATCCTTTCCTAGAATTATTTTTAAATGCCATGTAATAATTGTACATGGCCTCAAAATTCAACTTTTCTCAGAAGAATTGGAGGTTAAGACTAATGCATGACTTCCTCTATTTTACTATCAAATGTTGTTTCACGGAGGAGTCCTTTTCAGCCCATAGGGCTGTTAATTCTGATATGTCTCACTGTATCTTAAATTAATAAACTTTTGCTATTATTACTTTTTTTTATTTCATCCAGTATGGTTATGTAATTGCATTCTGCATTGGCACACATGACAATGTGCAGACACACTCTCTATTTTTTGTTTCTCCTACAGTGATCATTTCATATCTCATATTTTTCTTCACTCTGTTGTAGAAATTCCCCATTTTTCTGTTTGTTTTGGAGTGTTTCCAATCACTTATATTTTCTTCTATTTGGTTTTAGTCTCTTATTGTGTGGGTGTACAGCCTGTAGCAGGTTCCTAACAATACATGAAATAGCAGTATGTTTTGCAAACATTTTTTTAACCTTTGTTTTAAATGCCAATTTGGGTGTATAAAGAGTTCTGGTTTCTTTTTTTTTTTTAACCTGAATTAATGTTATTTAATTCGTATATAAAATACAAATATTTTATAGATCAAAATGTGGTACCAAGCGGCATTTTAATACATGGATATATTTTGTAATGCTAACTCCGGCTAAGCATATCCATCTCCTCACACTTTTATCATTTTTGTAAGGTGCAAATATTCAAATTACTTTTCATAGCTTGATGTACAGCATACATAATTGTTATGAATTATAGTTTCTTTATAGTTCAATTATGTAGAAATGTCCATATCTCATCTTCTTTGCTTTCCACTTTCTTTGTTTTGTAGAATAATATGTCTCTTTTCTGTAATATAATTCTGGTTATGATGTTCAGTAATGTTTATTGTGAAAGAAAGAGGACATAAGCATATTTATTCAATATTCGTTTTCTAACTAGCCAAATAGTTTTGTTTTCATTACTTACTTTGCTCCTGTTTCTTTGTTCTTATGTTCTTCCTTTGGAGTCCTGGATGCCTCCAGTCCTAGAAGGTTCTGTGTTCATGGCAGGGGTAGGATGATCATGGAGACCTGCAAAGGAAAAGAAGGCACAATGTAAGAAACCCTAATGTCTCTCCTTCCCTCTCATACCACTTAAAGCAGAATAACACTATTTGTGAAGCCAGTATCAGAGTGCAGTGGGAAAGTGGTTAATGGAACCATTTCTTCTTCTCCATAAAGTTAGAATGCAAGTGTATCTTTGTAAATCACATATGACCAGAAAAATCACATTGATAGTGTTTTAAAATAGGTACACCTCAGTTATAATGAATGTAGTATAAATGTATTCTTTTTAGTGTACAACTGTATGAGATTTGTTGAGCCAGTGAAAGATCAAACCATCTCATCACCTATAAAATCTCGACGTCCTCTGCAATCAACTGCTTTGCCTGATCTCACCCTCAGTCCCACCTCTAACTTGCGTCATGTGTTCGCCCTGTCACGTACACATTACTGAGCATGCCCATACTCAAAGATAAAATTCAGAATCCAGACAAAGATTATCGTAATTTCATCTTTATAATTAGTACAGTGACATTTGGTACATTAAGATCTGATCAGGTCTCAAGGGATGCATTTTCAAAGCAGGTGATTTTACACTGAATTCTGTATGACAAGTAATTTTAGCTGGATAAGCATAGTAAAAGGTGGGCTTTATGGATAAGCAATCTAATGTGCAGAAACCTTAAGAATGCATAAAATAGCATGATGAGGTAGACTATCAGGCCGAGCAAAGCAGATCCAAAGTCTCTGAGGAGTGACATGGAAAAAGGGCAGTAGAAGGAGATAATGCAGAAGTGATCGCAGAGGGTCACAAATAGCTTATTAAAGGGTTTGTAACTGATGGTGAATTTACTCAATATTACAATAATGGCTGACACAATCAAAACCTGTCTTTTATTCTCATGTTTTTAATTCTTAATTAGTCCATTATGTGTTCTAACAAGCACAAGAATAACAAGATGTCATCTGGGCACTTTAATTTAGGAAATAATCTTCTACAATAATTGTAAGTTTGATTTAAAATGTCACTTTTTATGACATTTTATGAAATGTGGAGTGAAATATGTATGAATTCTGTACAAAAAGCAGAAATCAAGAAAGTAAACAAGGAGAATATGAAATCTACTTCCTGAGGTAGCATCATTTTGTATTTTTGAAGCCTGTACTGGGATAAGCATTGTGTGAGATGGAGACCACGAACCCAGGTGTGGTGGTGCACACCTGTAATCCCAGCACTCTGGAAGCTTAGGCAAGAGGATCACAAGTTGGAGAATAGCTTCAATAACATAGTGACTTATGTAGAAATCCTGTCTCAAAATAAAAAATATAAAGGAATAGGGATATAGCTCACTGTGCAGGGTCAGATTAACAACCCCCCCCAACCCCTACCACAAAGAAAGAAGTCATGAAACATGCAGAATGACTTAAAGGTAGATATTTACATGGTTCATTTCAACATACTATTGTGTCAATGTCAGTCATCTACAGAGAAGTAGGAGAATTCTGAAAATCTCCTCTTTTGTATCATTGATTCTATATTATTATTCCTACTTTATAATTTATAAAATTAAAAGAGAAATCAAATAACTATATAAGTGTTGAAGATAATAAGTGGCAAGTAAGCATCAAATAGTTTTAGTATTTCCCTTCTGTGATGGCTAAGGTGAATTGTCGACTTGATTGGCTTATCAGTTCCTCAAGGGATAAGTAAACCACACTTTTAGGTATGTCTAGGTGGACCACAGAGGTGTAACCCTGGACTCTGTAATTCATCTTTTGCCTTTTCCTCTCTCTGTCTGTTTCCCTGCTGTACTTTCCAGCCACCATGAGGTAAACATTTTCCTCTGCTAAGTCCCTCCACCATGATGTTTCTACTTTGAAGCCATTTAACCATGAACTGAACCTCCTGAACCTATGAGCCAAATAAGTTCTCCTCTTCTTGAAATCATGTAGGTATTTGATCCTAGCAACAGAAAATCTAGCAAATACTCTCCCACAAACCAGAAGACATGAACTCTTGTCTTATTCATGCCTACTCTTTAGCTCTGTAACTTCAAACAAATCATTTCTAAATGTCGTGTTACTTATTCAAGAATGTGCTATATTCTTTTAAGACTCTCCCACCTGTATCACAATGTCCTCCCAATTCCTAAGTGAAATAAGAGTCCCATCCTTATATGAACAAATGGAAACACTTTCCACATGAATAGCAGCTGTGGGAATACATGCATACTTAATTGTACTATACATGCATACACTATCTTTTATCCCACACATGACCTGATTGCCCCACTTCTTTTCATAACAAAATTTATCTAGTGAGTTCTTTGTATATTCCATTTTTACATTTCTATTTTCAATCAATTCTTTTAAACACAACTTTCCACAGAAATTTTCATCATATAATTACTATGCTTCCATATTCGGTTGTTATGTCTCTTTGAATCCCACTCCCCTCATGGACTCTGAAAACCAGCGCTACCTGAGCACCCTCCCCTCACTGTTTATTCCTTTTTGGTCTTTGAGATTTTATCCTGAATTCCACTAACTTCTCTCCTTTGTAATAATCTTTCCCAGGTGATTTCATCTAGCTTCATGGTTTTCATAATCTCTCTGCATGAATAATTCCCAACTTTTAGCTTAAGTTTCTTACTCTTCCAAGAACTTTCAACACAAAGATTTAAATCCCAGTTTGTCATTGCCATGTATGTCCAAAGAAATCTCAAAGTGAATGTATTATATATATATATATAAGAGCTCTTGATTTTTATCTGATTCTCTCCTAAACAACCTCATTTGTATAAATTTTGTCATCAATTATTCAGTTGCTAAAGTAAAAATCCTGTCCTTTCAGCACTCCTTTTTCTCCTTTCCATAACCTACTTACAAGTATTTACTTCTATGGTCAGTAAGTCAGCTTTCAAAATGAAGTCAGCCCATAACTCATTTTCCTTTTAGCAGCATGCACCTTAGTCAAAGACAGCATTAATTCTAGTCAGCCTCGCTATTAGACTCCTAATTGGCTGCCTTGAATGTTAAGCCTTTCTTCTCCTCTAGACCATTTTCCATGAAATGGTAAGACTGTAACTTGCAAAGTATAAAACTTCATTTTTCTGTTTAATTTTTAAAAAAATTTCCCATTACACTTGGACTAAAACTCAAACTCATAACCTTGGGCAATCAGGATGAATGATCTGATGAATGACCTAAATATTTATTTCACATTTGCACTACTATTCACTCTTCATGGAGCTGACTCATTTTGTTTCTGACAGCTTGCCAAGGATTAAGTTGACAACCATAAATAAAACGGTAAATCTCAACTTTTCTCTAAATTACAATCCATGTGACTCGGTCACTACAGCTGGAACAATCTCTAATGATGTTATCCCTGCACTTACACATTGAATAACTGTCTATTGCAATAAAATATCGCCTGTATGAGAATATAAGCATCTCTATGCTCACAACTTTATTTATTTATTTATTTATTTATTTATTTATTTATTTATTATTTTAAACCAAGAACATGTATTGGTACATTCTAGATACAATGGTCACATTCATTACATTTATTCTGTACCTATACATGATGTATCTTGGTTCTCCCCCCTCTCCCCCCCTCCCCTCTGCACCCTCCCTCCCTATTTACAGCAGGTTCATTCATCATTTTCCATATTTTCCCTTTCCCCTCTCTTTCCCCTGTTGCCTTTCTGCTTTTCCCCTTCTTTCTTTCTAGCACTCCTCTCCTCTGCACACCATCCTCCTTTTAT